>JAOBSW010000385.1:0-183256 GCA_026214975.1 Gentiana macrophylla | reverse complement strand
CACACCAACACCCGATGCATCACATTCTAATTCAAACATTTTATCAAAGTCGGGTAAAGCAAGAATAGGTCTTAAATAAGTTTAAGCTTTAAAGTTTCAAAAGACTCCTATGACGATCTTCCCAAATGAAGGCTGCATTTTTCTTCACCAACTCGGTCAAAGGAGCAAAGAATGGTGCTAAAATCTTTCACAAACCGCCGATAGAAGCTAGCCAAGCCAAGGAAACTCCTAACATCGACCACGCTTTTAAGTGCAGGCCACTCCTTGATTGCCCGAATCTTTTCTTGATCAACTTCAACACCCTTGTCACTAACCACAAAACCAAGAAAAACAATGCGATCCAAGCAAAACTCACATTTCTTAACATTAGCATACAACTGAGCACGCCTAAGTGTATCAAGAACAGCTTGTAAATGTGCAACATGATCATCAAGTGTGGTGCTATAAATTAGTATGTCATCGAAATAAACTACCACAAAATGACCAATAAATTCACACAGCACTTCATTCATTAAACGCATAAACGTGGAAGGGGCATTTGTAAGCCCGAATGGCATAACCAACCACTCATAAAGACCAAACTTAGTTTTAAAGGTGTTTTCCACTCGTCACCCTCACGAATACGCATTTCTTGGTGATAACCACTTTTCAAATCAATCTTAGTAAAATACTTACTACCATGCAACTCATCAAGCATATCATCTAACCTAGGAATAGGATAGCGATACTTTACCGTGATATTATTAATTGCACGATAAATCGGTGCACATCCGCCATTCACCACTCTTCTTAGGAACCACAATGACGGTACGGGCACAAGGACTTAAAGACTCACGGATCTTGCCTTTTTCTAACAACTTTCGCCACTTGTCGTTGAATTTCCTTTGTTTCCGTAGGATTGGCCTGATAGGCTGGTCGGTTGGGAAGAGTAGCACCTGGAATCAAGTCGATTTGATGCTCCACACCACGTAGTGGTGGCAAACCACTCGGTTCTTCCTCCGGAAACACATCAGCATATTCCTGCAAAACCGAACATACAACACTCGGGAGAGAAGATGTCAAATCAGAAATAGTAAGTAAACAATGGGGAGAGGGGTCGAATGCCTTGAAATAAATGAGAAAAATGAATTGCCCACCATTTATAGTCTTAGTGATTAAACTAGACTTGGCAAGAAAATTGTGCTTCACTCCCTTACCAACATTCTTTTCAACTTTTATTTTACCCTCGTGTTTTGAAGCTCCCACTCCCTCACGCAGCTGCACCATCCTTTTTACTCCCTCATTTGGAACGAGAACACCCTCCCTCACACTTAAATTTTCGACTTTTCTTTTGCCCTCAAAGTGAGATAAAGCGCCCTCATTTGTTTTTCTCTCCGGAACAACTCGCTTATTTTCGACTTTTTCTCTCTCTTTATCATTTTTTTTCTCACTAAACACAGCAGCATGTCGAGAAGTAGCCATACGCAGCTGTTTGGAATGAACTTGAGCCGGTGTCATCGGATGTAAAGTAATAGTATGACTATGTAAATGCAAACTCCATGTATTTAAACGACCATTATACAATGCAGCCCTATCATGATTGCCAAGGTCTCCCCAATAACAAGTGAGTAACAAATAATGGTACGACGTCACATAATACTTCATCCACCAATTTACCCACACGAAATTTAACAAGTGCTTGGTAGCCACACGTGACATCACCCACATCATTCATCCATTGCAAACTATACGGGTGGGGATGCGGTAAAACAACAATAGTAAAATCTTTAACAAGTGTTTGGCTTACCAAATTCGCCAAGAACTCCCGAATCGATGATATAGTTGCAAGTATGCCGCAAAGATGCCACACGTGGATCAAAAATGTTTTCCATTGAATTGACTCGTCCAACTTTGTGCGAATGGCCAAAGTCTTTCGAATCACATAACAAGCACCATAATCGAGTGTAGCATGCGCATCTAAATTGTCATCTCGCAATGCAAAGATCATCATCCTCATCACCCTCCGAATGAGATTCATAGTCATCACGAGGTAAAGGCTGCCCCAAAATCGCCATGGCACGCTTATTTGGACAATTTGTCGCATAATGTCCCTTGCCCTTGCATTTGAAACATTCAATATCCCGAGAACGTCCAACTTCAGCCTTTGCCTTTATTCGATGTCAAAATCTCGGATAACTTGGATTTATGGTTCGTAGAACGAGTAGAACTTTCAACCTTGTTTGTTAGGGGTCTGAAATAGATGAACTAAATGAACCTCCTTGTTGAAAAGAAGGCGTAAATGAGCCGCGATAACCAAAAGGACGATTAACTTTGGCTCTCTCTTCACGTCGGTTCTTAAGCCTCGTTCCACCATCGATCGCCATTAACCATATCACTTAAAGTTTGATAGTTTTGGAGTTCAACTTGGCTGCTATATCATCTCAAGACCACATAAAAAACCGCGCAAGGTTACGCCTTCCTCGGTTCAATAATATTAGCCCAAGCATTGTAACTTGCATTTTCTCGTAAAAATCCTCAACCGATTTCCCGATCGTGATAATCGTTGCAACTTAAAACCTTGGTCCCGAAAATAATGATTAGGGACCCATTTGATACGCATATATGTTCGGTCAAAAGAGTCCACGAATTAATTGGTTGTTCACACCGGCGTCGACGATTCTCTTGAAAGCTATGCCACCAACTCATCGCGATAACCCGTAAACTCCAAGGTAGCAATCCTAACTTTCTTCGCTTCACTATAATCATGAACCGCAAAAATCTGATTCATCTTCATTTCCCACTCAAGATATCTACCCGGATCGATTTACCATCAAATGAAGGTATCTTATACTTAAGGCCACGCGATACTATCATCTTGCACATGTGCATAATCCTCATGCTCAAAATTATCAGCTATGTCACTATAGTCATCAGCCTCCACATGACCTCGACCACCAAAACCACCACGTCCCCCAACATCACCACGACCAGCCATATGACCACGGCCCCTATTACCTCTACCATGTCCACGACCTCCACCGTTTCCAAGACCATGTTGTTGGAACATTTCGCTTTATTTGATCCGCAATGGTTTGTTGAAGTTGTTCAAAACGAAGTTGTCATATTACCATTAATGACCTCTTGATGAAGACGGAACCTACCCTCCCAATTTGTTTCCTCCTGCTCGGCCATTATTGCTCACAAATTCTCTCGTGTTTATCACTCACCCTCACTGTGCCTTAGGTAAGTGTCAACCGTCAAAGAAATCAAAAATCGAGCAAAATGTGAGACGCCACAACTAGGTAATATAACTCTAATTACTATTCAAAGACTTACTACACTCAGTAATGATGGAGTAATAATTGATACAAGATTAGATATAATTAACACCTTGAATGCAACTTAATAAGTGGAATAAGAAAGGATGGGAGTTACACAATGAACAAGAATAAATTGGGAAGCAGTGAAAAAATGGTTTGCCAAAGTTATAGAATAACTTGAAGATCATGCAAGAAGAAGAGAACAAAGAATGTGTTTTGGTTTATTTATTTATTTTTTTGCTTGATATATTTTCTGAAAATTTATGAAGAACACAAGCAAAATAGCATATAGACAAACAAGAAACACACAATTTCGAAGGTAAAAGAGTAGAAAAAAAAATTGCAGCGTTTTTTTGTTTGTTTTGTTTGAAGAAACGAAAATAAAGAAAGAAAAACAAGAAAACGAAATTAAAGAAAGCAAAAAGAGATATTTGATACCTTAATCACCTAGTCTCTGATACCAATTGATGTGAATATTTGATCTATATTAAGGAATCAAGGAAGAACACGCTTGAAGGATGAGCAATACCTAGATTATCCCTAAGAATCGCAGACTTCGACTCCTAAGTCGAGAACGTCGCACAAAGATTGCTCAGATCTTTGATAAGTTCTCGAGTTAGACACGATACCAAATCAACAAGGCAAAGTATTTAACTCACAAAATTCAATCACTGAATTTCAAAATATATATATTATCACTCAAACATGGTCTAAGTTTTCAAGTACAATCATATGCCTTATATAGGCTGCAAATCTATGGAAGTAAAGTTGCAAAACCAATGTGGGACTAATACACACTTCCCAAAAACGCCAATATTGAGTAGAGTGGGCTTTGGGCTGGTCTCAACAACATAAAGTAGCATAAATTCAGTTTTGGACTTTCCCAAAAATAAGAGGAAAATGGTTTTGTATTTTGGGATGGTTTTAAAAAGTAATGGAAATGGTTTGGGTTCATGGATCTTCTTACAGGGTCTTGGATAAAGGTTTTTGGGATTTGGTTCAAACAAAAACCAAAGGAAATGGTTTCTAGGTTGGGCTGGGTTTATATCAACAAAAATGGAAATAATGCTAAAAATAGAAATAGTTCCCCAATTGGCCCATTAACCCCAATTACAAGATAAATAGGATAAAATGGCCAAGTCTTCATTCTTGAGAAGCCCAACGTGTTCTTTGAAAGTTGCCAAAACGAGATTCTTCAACGCTTCTTCGAACTTCCTCTTTTGTGACCTCATGATTGGACCATCTCGAAGCACAAGTGGATCAGCGTTTGGACCATCAATAACTGCGTTTTGTCCACTATGATTCATATCATTCTGTCACTCAGATAGATACCTATTCTCATTTCTGACCTTGGTCAATGATGGTAATTTGAATTATTGTGATTATTTTTCACAATGAAAGAGTGCTCTATGTTTGCATCACCTTATTGTAATATCCCCCTTATTGGCCAGATATATCACGCATCCAACACAAGATCTGACAGGGTATATTACAGAGGGAATGATATATATTGAACCTAAGTCTGAGTCTAAGATTTGTTGAAAATGCAGGAATAGTTTCGGAGAATTGGATTCAAATGCTCATGCGAGGAATGATACTTTCCATCCTCCATTATTTAATTGGCTTTGAAATGGACATGTTCATTCGGAACTGTGGGATGGCTTTTACAGCACTCAAACAAGATCAGCTTTTGGTCAAAAGGTAGTTAAATTTCTCTTCTTTTTTTTCTTCTTCCCATTTTTCGCTGCAATGGTTCCCTCTCACAGTCATCATCTCTCTATCAATTGGGTTTTTTTTCCTCTTTGTTTTTCCTTTCATTGAATGCTAGCCACCTCAACTCTTAACTTTTCATTGTTGTATTCGTTAGCATTCAATGAAAAGAAAAACAAAGAGGAAAAGAACCACCTCAACTCTTAACTTTACATTGTTGTATTCGTTAACAAGTTGCTGTAAGTATGAAAACTGGAATGAACTTCACTTGTCTGATTTGTTTAACAAGTTAATAAGGGAGCCACACGCTATTCATGAGTACCAGCTCAAGCCAAAACTTGACTGGACTGGGTTTTGAATCAACTCAAACCCAAACCTGACTTGATTCGAGTATCGAACGAACTATCCACGAACAATGAAATACTTGAGTCAACTATTCACGAGCAAAAGGTCAAACACATACTTCTTAAATACATGTAAAAAACAATGTGCCTTTGCGATATTATCGTTCCGACTAACCAACCAAAGTGTTATTTCGTAATTCATGACTTTTTGCATATACAATGTTAAACGGATTTCCATTGGCAGAGAGGAGAAGTGATGCATCCATATACCGGTGTTTGTTAAATTAACATTGGCAGTGTTGTTCGTGTCAGAGTCAAGTGAGAAACATGATCCTGAAGATAGTAAAAGGTGTGCTAAAGGATTTTGGGAGATGGAGTTTCTGCTCTCCAACGTTGTGTATAAACATGGTAATGTGTATCATCCTATGAACTGTGATTAGGGCAAATTCTTATTTTCCTTTTGAGTATGTATCATCTAAGTAGTTATAGTAATATCCTTTTGGTTGTTTATTATTTGCAGGTAGGGTCATTCCTGTTTCCAATAGCAATAACATTATTCTATACACAACTTTGTGGGGATTGGGTTCTTCTCTCCAATCAAATGCTCATCTCAGAATCTCGATGTATTTGGGGTTAGTTCATCAACCACATTTTCTTTTTCATTTCTGGATATTTACATATGTAACAATTAAAGGATAATACGGTATAACTATTATGTAATCATTTGGTTATTGTCTTTGTTCATATGTTCACATTACTGAATCTCGGATGTTTTATTTTTCCAGTTTCCTTTGTGGTTATAATTGGGTATATGTTTTTAAGAACGGTTATGAAATGATCCAATCAATGCAGAGAGATAGAAGAGGGACAGTCAGAATGCTTCATGCATGTTATAGCTGACACCTGATGGTTAGTGCTTCATTTTTATTGCTACTTTCATGTCTGTTGTGCTCAACAAATTTCTACCAACAAATTGCAGAATATTTTTCAATCAGTTGACCCCTCTGTTGGATGCAATCCCAGAATTGACCTGAAACACCTACGTTTCATGTTCTTTCTAATCTAATATAAGATATAAACTCATCCGCGGCCTGCTCACCCATGACCTCTTCCTAAACATACACATCCCTCGGAATGTTTCTCCATAAAATAAAGTGAAAATCCACACGTCATTTGAAAATGGGAGGAAGCATATGGTTTTTTTACAATGAAATATATAAGAGGCATATGACTTCTTTACAATGGTTCTGTTTTGATTATTTTTATTATTCAGTTTTGTTTTGTTTTGTTTTTTATTCTTATTTTTTAACGTACGTATTTGGAAAATATTTCGCCCAATCTCTTTTATACTTTTTCGTTATCTCATTTTTACTCATGGTCTTTATCATCAGCAGTATATATTATCTCATTTGGAATTTAGATGGTTTGTGTAAGTTGGTTTATTTGGTTTTGGTAATGTTTGTTGAAATTCATTACATTGTTATGTAACTTAACCTTTTTAAAATAATGATTCACAATGATCTTTCAAATTATGATTCTGTTGTACCCAATGTTTGGGTTGTATTCGATTCTGTAGGCTCACAATCTTGATTTTTCAACTGGTGGTGTTACACAGATCATACTATTCATCCAAATCCATCTTACCCGGTGCTGGTAGGTCTGATTGGTTATGTTGTGGCTGCACTGGAATTTGTTTGTTTTCAGTTGTTTTTGCATTTTCAGTAGCTAAGGGTGTATTTTGTGTGTGACTATAGATCATGCCAGCTAAAATCTGCCGTAATATGCGGTACATGGCGTCATAGGTTTACAATGTAACGGCGTTCACAAAATTGTGGATATTTATGTACTGAATGTGTGATGAAGCACGATTCATGCACAAAAAATAACTAAACAGTTTGATGACTTGGAACCTTATGACCGAAATATTCGATTCACTACATTGAATTAAATGTAATGATTATGTGTACATACAATGCATCATCTTTCTTTTTAACTGTAAATCACTATGATTTCAACTTGCAACAGTGCTTTTTTGTTGAACATGTGTAGTCATTTCTAATTTGGTATTCAATTTGAAATTTTACATTATCCCGTGCATTGCACGGGTTTTCCTACTAGTATACAATCAAGGTTTAGGGTAAACACGCTCTAATTACGGTGTCTCTTTAGTTTCTTTTTCTCTGCCTACCCTTTAAACATCAGCCTTCACCATCTTAAAGTTTGCCCTTTTTCCGACACCGGCTACCGAAAGGCGCCAGTACCGGCTGTCCTCTTCCTTTCTATTGTAGTTTTTTTATTGCCTTTATGTAGATCTGTTTTTGTTCTTTTTTATTTCGTCTTAAATAAATCAAGATCTGAGACTTTTTCTCTTGGTTTTCTGGCGAAGATGGCGGCGTTTTTGGCCGGAGATCTTCTTTGTTATGTATCGTTTGGATTAGAAAGACTCACATCCAGCTTTTGGTCTTAGGATCTTTCTTTGGCTTGAAGAACCGGTTGCCGGGCGGAGATGGTTCTTTCACGGGTCGCGCCGGGCGGTTTGTATCAAGAGAGATGGGTATCGGCTATAGACTTCGATGCTTGTTGATAGGGAAAGACTTGTGCATTTCTGTTATCTGTTCCGTTTTCCAGGCCGCCGTCACCGGAGTCTGGTTTCTCCACCCTCTTGCCGGCGGCCCGAGTTATTTGCAGGGGTGATAGATCATTTTTCGGCATCCTGATTGGTGGTTCCTGGGTTTGGTGTATTGGTTTTTAACTTTTGTTTGTATGTAATATATGTTAGTTCTATGTGCTACGGATCGGGTCGGTAATAGCCATGTTTTCCGGGTTGTTGTTTATCTTCGTAGGTTTGTTTAAGTCACTATATGCTATGGTCAAGAATGGCTATTTTATTATGTTACCAAATCAAATCCTCTCTAACGAGGTTAAATTTGGTCGATATGGGTTTCCCATGTCTTTATTTTTTGTTTCCTTGTGGTTGGTCCAGCTCTAGACTGGCGGTGATTCGGAATTTGTTCGCCTATTTCCTGGCGTTGATCCGGTTGTATTGTGTTTTTAGTTTATAATAAAATATTCCTTTCTAGTAAAAAAAGTTTTAGGGTATTTATTAGGTTTTAATCCTCTTTGCCAACTCAAAAAAAAACATTTGTCAATTTTGGTGTAATAAGGACAAAATTAATAGTCATGGTCTATTTAATCCTTATTTTACACTCAATTTCTTTTCTTTCTAGCTATTTTTGAAGTAAGTTGATTCCGGCGAGATCAAGGATATAGAGATTTGGTAAAGAAGAAGGAACACAATATGGAATAGGCCCAAAAAAGTCCATCCAATCGGTGATTACGAGTGGGTTCAACTGTTCAATATGAAAAATAGAAGGACAAATTGAATGTCGCACCCACTGTCGCAATTGGAGGTGCCTTTCCATGTATTGAAAATCTTAAGTAAGGTTCATTCAAAGCCTGTTGATAGCTAGTAGAGCTGCCAGGTCGGACGGTGGGCAGCAATTGACGGAGTATTGTATTTAGTATATCAAAGTATTTTCCATTGACTGCATATGAGAGTACAAGAGAGTATTTATAACATTATATCTCAATTCTTGTTTGAAATACTATCTCTTCAAAAAGCTTAAGCTGATGGAAGTAGATAATTAACATTATATCTCAATATACACCCTCAAGTGTGGGCCTATAAAAGGAGAGAAGCCCATGTGAGTATTTAGCAAAGTATTTTCCATTGATTGCATATGAGAGTACAAGAGAATATTTATAAGCCTGGCTTATCTTTGGCAACAAGTAATATATATATATATATATATATATATATATATATATATATATATATATATATATATATATATATACAAGAAAATAATTAAATAATTATTCAGTATTTATAATATCCTCAATACTCAGTCAGTAACATATCAAAAACAATATGGTTATGAATGCTTTAAACCCCCACTAATTTTCAACGCTTTGCGAGTAATGTTTTTGTTCTTCAAAAGCAATTTACTAGGTTATTTAAGGCGGTGGCTAATGGTGGAAGGCTGTGATTATTCTTAATACTATGTCCAACCTGGATATGGTGTGTTGGTTCTTAAGTACTTCCCCGGGAGAGGTGATATTGCGTAATATGAACTTGAAAGTTTTTCAGAAAGCTAAGGGCTTCCATAATGAAGAAAAATTGCTTGCGGAAATGACTGAGAGAGGAGTTCAGACTGATAATATTACATTTTCTACAATTATTAAATGTGCTTGGCAATGTAATTTTCCAGAGAAAGCATTGGTGTTTTTTGAAAAGATGCCATCTTATGGGTGTGAGCCTGATAATGTACTTACGCTGTCGTGATTGACTCATATGGAAAGGTGGGGAATGTGGATATGGTATTTCGGTTACATGGTCGTCCCAGAACAAAAAAGTGGCATATTGATGCATTGGCATTTTCAACCTTGATCGAAATTCTTGGTACTTCGGCTTAGGATTAAAACTCCATCAAATGGACGTCAAAAGTGCATTTTTGAACCGTTTCATCGACAAAGAAGTGTATGTTCTCTAGCCTCTGGGCTTTGAGTATACACTTCACCCAAACTATGTCTATCGTCTCAAGAAGACTCTATATGGACCAAATAAGAGCCTTGAGCGTGATATGATAAATTGTCATCAGTGATATTAGCCAATGGTTTTGTTATGGGCATGGCAGATGATGTGATCCAGTCCAAGAAGAAAGAGGATGCAACATTTACCCTAGAATCAAGAGGATCGATCCAAGATAGAAGGCCAAGCCGCCAGTTTTATGTCCAATTAGGTCTATTGGACCTATTGGGCTTGATTTAATTTATTTCTGTTCTTTTATGATGTTTTTAGTAGTAAAAGGCCAAAAGCCCATTAGGGGAGTTGCCTATATGTTAGTATATTGAGCTAAGTCTTTATTTTAAGCAAATAAAAACCATTTGGGCTTATTATAGTCAAGTTAGGCCCACTAGGAAATAAAGTGGCTAAAATTACTTTGTAATTTGTCCCACATTGCTTAGGAGTTTGTTAGTCTTTTATTTTGTTGCCTATATAAAGGCTTTCTACTTGTAATTTTAGAAGACAATCAATTATGAAAATCATTATCAATATATTGAGAGAAGTTTCTCTTGGTTAAGTCGATTTGGCTCAATCTTATCACTTGCGAGTGAGCGTTCTCTTTGTTGTAGATGACCACCCCTTCAAGCACGAATCAGCGTTTTTCGAGCGAAACGTTGTATTATTCTTGGCCTAGGTCTAAGACTGGATTTTTGAGGACTAGGTTCCCTTAGCTCTCCATTGGTCCCTTAGTACTTTCCTGGGCACGCATCACATCAGTTGGTATCAGAGCACAACAACTAAGGTATCAAATATTCCAATTATTTTCTTTTCTTTATTTTCGAAATTATTAAGAAAAAAATTTAGTTCTTTGTTTTTTTCATTAATTTCATCCACCCCCTCCCAAGAACACCCATAACTCTTCAAATATTCATAATCCTATCCGGAAAACATGAAGATCTTCAAATCTTTAAACCTTCATCCCAAGAACCCTAATTTTTTTCAGACCCGTTTTTTCATCTCAGTTCGTTTTATACCCTAAACCCCTCGAAAAATTCTGAAATTTGTACCACTTCTCAAACACCTCTCGATCTAAAATTTTCATCATTACAACCAATCCAGATTCAACATAATCCTGCCTAAAATCACCGATTAATCCAAACAATCTGTCTAGAAAAACTGCAGTAGTAAATCTTCGTTCGAATTCTTTTTCTGTGGGTTAAACGACTCGCAATTTCCATAAAATTGGTGATTTTATAGAAAATTCTCAGATATACAACTTTTATCGTTTGAGTTTTTCCAAATTCGATGTAGTTTTATCGCAATAGGCACCTTAAGTCACTGCTATCAATCTGGAAAATTCTGACAGATTGCACCAGTTTTCGAGAAACACTTGGTTGATCGACTTTTATAAGTCTAAAAAATCTGAACTTTTGACATCCTTTAGAAAACTCTCTTCTATGAAACTTTTGTCTTTTGAATTTTACCAGATTCGAAGTAGTTTGATCACAATCTGCACGAAAATTCACTACTTAAAATCTGGGAATTCTGCCAGCATCTTATTTAAGGTTTGCTCATTGTTGTGAATCGTTCTATGGTTGATATCTTTATATGAGTGAGCGTAAACACGAGTGAATTGTGAGAAATATGCCTTATTTTGATTATTATGTGAGACGCGTTCGTGAAGAGGAACATCGGAGTGAGGAACAACGGCGTCAAGATGAGCTCCCAGATCAACATAATAAATTGCTAGCATGAGTGCGTAGCATTTTTGAGGAGTTTAAACAAGGGAGGCAAGCTTTTCAGGAAAAATGGAAGAAGGAATATGAACGTAGGAGGCAAGAGTTGCGGGATAGATTGGAAAAGGCAGATGAACTATTTTGGGAGAATTTTCTGGCGGATGATGCCAAACAGAGAGCCGAACGTAAGAAGGCACAAGAACTAGTCGAAGAGAAAAATGAAGAGGTTGTTAGTATTTGTGAGGATGAGTTGGAAAAGGAGGAAGGTGAGAGTGTGGTGGAGTTGAATGTGTTAGATGTAGTGCCCGAAAGGCAATTGTTGCTTGTCCTTACTGGCAAGTGGGAGATTGTTGGAAGTAGCACCCCAAAGACAATTTATGTAACTGTTTTTATATTTAACAAATGACAGATTTATTCTCATCTTATTACTTGCTTCGTGCTTATAAGTAATACACTACTAAAAACCCCAAGTTGTATCATATGTAGCCATATACCTTAGTGTGTGTCACACATGAGGATTTAGTTTATGGTGATACACTCGAACTGTTAGTCCGTGGTGAACTTAATCAAAGTATGAGGTCTATTGATTAAACAACCATTAATGCGCCCAGTGCTAGAAGTAGTAGCACCGATCGAGACACCCGATCTTAGCAGAGCGAAACCATAAGCGATTTACAATATGAAACATAACTAATTAATCTCTACAAGAAGGTTAGTAGATTTACCCAAACCGGAGAGAGACGATAAAATCGACCAAAGGAGAAGCCGTAGTCTTCTGGATTGTATCTCCTAGCGACGACTGGTGGACGTTGATCCTAGTCGTATAACCTTCTCGAATATGCACAAGAAAAACCCTAGGTTTTTCTTCTCTTAATGACTAGAACGAGAAACTAATTTTTCTCTTATATTTTTTAAAAGTGGCGCCATAATGTAATGTCAATTGTGTTAGGAGGAACTCTCTTTATATAGAAAAATAACTAGTGAAGAGAGTTATCCTTTTCACACCACAAAAACCTATTCCCATAAGGAAAATATATTTTCCCACAAAATAAGAGATAATTCCCAAAAAATCAATCTCTTAATTTTCCATTAATTATCCAACAAATAGATAATTAATTAATTACACATGTGACATAATCTAGAAAAATTTCTTCTCCTAAATTATCCATATGTGTGGCGCCATTTTAGTCACTATTTTTAATAGAAAATGTCTTTTCTATTTTACATATTATTTACCAAATAAATAATATTTCATATTCATTAAATATACCAACTATTTAATTTAATCTCGAGGTTCCATAAAACGAGAAAACACTCGCGTGTTAGGAGCCAACCCGGGGACCATGGACCTATATTCAGTAGCTACAATAAATTAAATAAAATATTCATCGAACATGATATTTCTACTTAATTCATTAATTTCGGAATTACGCCACCATAAATCCGAAACTAAACTCTATCGATTATAGATATAACTTATTCTCAAAACGTCGATTCGAGTCGATAATTGTCCATTGATATAATCATTTCATACAAACCAACCCTTCATAGACTATCCGTACTGAAGTAGGATTATTTCCTTAAACCTTCTTCACTACACCTTATCCTTATTTACCATTAACCCACTAGTGATCAATTAGTTTATGACCAATACGAACTCCCATGATCGATCAGTGTCTAGGATCAACAAATAAGGGGATTGTCTTTCTAATTCCCATGAGGAAGGAATGGATTCCAGATATCGTGAGACACACACTTCTCACTCATTCCGAATAGTGTCAACGTGAAAGTGATTCGATTGCGCCTCTTAGCGATCCTTAACAAACACATCAAACCCTATCCTGAAACCAAGTAGAGAGTCTCAGAATCACTTCAGGATTAAGGTTAATCCATATATGATCATCTTGTGATTTAATAAGATTTCTCAATCACGGAATTATATGAGAAAGTCAGATTAAAACGGTCCAGTCCTATATGACTCTTATCATATATAAATGCCCCACTTAGACTAACAATGTCGACGGTCCGGATAAGACGGTCACACCATAAAGTGTTCTGGGCGCATTAATGGTTGTTTAATCAATAGACCCCATACTTTGATTAAGTTCACCACGAACTAATAGTTCAAGTGTATCACCATAAATTTAATCCTCATGTGTGACACACACTAAGTTATATGGCTACATATGATACGATATGGGGTTTTCAGTAGTGTATTACTTACAAGCACGAAGCAAGTAATAAGATGAGAATAAATCTGTCATTTATTAATTCTAAAAACAATTACATAAATTGTCTTCCGGGCGCTACTTCTAACAATCTGCCACTTGCCCGTAAGGACAAGCAACAATTGTCTTTCGGGCACACTATATCTAACAATCTCCCACTTGCCCGTAAAGACAAGCAATGATTGTTTTTAGAGCACCACACCCTTATTATTTCTATCCACAACATTCTCTCACTTGCTCTAAAGCAGATGAGACATATCTCCCAATTTCATACCCGCCAAGCGCTTATCAGTGACATTAGATGCCACACGACTTGGTAAACTGATCAGCTAGGTTGTCGGCTCGAGGCGATCTTAAGGACCGATACGTCGCCTGTTTGCACGGTCTGTCTGACCAGGTGGTACTTACTTTCAATATGCTTTTGACCTCTTGTTATTGCAAAGATCATTTGCATGTAAAATGGTATCGGTTCATCGTGACCTGGAATCACTTCCCGATCTATCAAAGAACTTCTCAAGCCACACCGCTTTTTAGCGGCTCAAAATCGCTATGTATTTGACTATGAGAGTCAAATTGGCGATCTTTGGATTGCTCCAGACTATAGCTCCAACACAATGAGTAAACACTGAGTCTGAGATCGATTCATGATCATCCCTAATCCGACAAAAAAATCAGAATCAGTGTAGTCAATGACACTCAGGTTCGCACCCGAATGCACAAGCATATGATTCCTCGTTCTCTAATGATACTTGAGGATGCACTACACTGCTTTCAATGATCGAATCCAAGACTCGATTTTAATCGACTTTTAATAACCTGACTTTCTCTATCCAAAAGTGAATTTATCCCATTTTCTCTATATCCGAAGACTAAGAGAATTATTCCGTGAGGGGTTGGGTAGGAAACCTCTCGTTGAATTTTGCATACGAAAATGCATTATCATCTTTAACCAATAAGATGGATGGGATATTGCCAACAACTTGTTCTCATGAATTCGACCGAATCAAATTCTAAGAGTATAGTCCACTTCTCTGATTCAGAGAAGCTTTGGCTCGTCAGTTCTTGACTTCAGATAACACACCCATGTTGTTTCCAACTGTTGCAGTGTTATCTTTTATTAACACTAACGTCTACTACTTTACCATTATTGATTCTCTAGTCTACAAGAGACTTATCAATATGCAGGTCGAGCCCACACATTTAAAGCATAGGCAGTGTATCCGCCATTATCTTTAAGCTAAAACCCTTCTGTTCTGAATGAATTCAAGCTCCATTGTATGGCAAGAAATTTTTAGGGCATCACCCCTAGTAATCTTTCTGCTTTACAGAGAGTCAAGCAAGGCTGAATGGTGAGAGAGTTTTAGGGCATCACCCCTATTAAACTATCTACTTCTCAGGGAATTACCCCTAGACCACTTGGCTTTGCTCTGAAAGTTATACTTTCTCATTCATTCGACTCTCTTCATATAGATCCAATCACTCTCATTGGGTCTGAGACACTCAGGTGGTTCTACAAGAATATGAATAGACATAGAGTACCAAAACTCCATTTTCAGGTATATGGCTTTAAACCAACCTCTTATTGTCAGAATCCTATACAGCCCTTTCTAAAGACCATAGGTTATCAATCACGCCCAGATCAGAAAGTCATAATCACAAATGAGTCAATGGATAAACCATACTCCCACTGCATTTGGGTGGATTGACATTATGATCTGGTTCAGTAGTATTTATCAGCGTATTCCCCAACAACCAATGTTGGATGTTGTCTGATTAAATCAGATAGTAACTCCTTGAGTAACTGTACTTCAAGGTCCAAGGTTGTTATTTATACATTCTTCAAGAAAGGCTGTGACAGTTCAACCGTCACTTTCCAATCTTAAGAATCTTATAACCAACATTTTCTCATTGCACTAAGATATTTCATGAACAATCACCATCTGAACGTGTATGCTTAATCTCCAGTCCTACCTTCAAGCACTAATGCTAAATGCCTCTATTTGCGGAAGTGGAGTAAATGTTATTCACTATTTATCCACAAATTCATAAGCATCTTCTAGGTAGACTTCTCAGGTATTACATAATAATGTAAACCGTTATTTTGAAACTAATATCTTAATTGAGTTAAGCAGTGTATCGTAGCATATCAATAACGATACAAGACAGTCTATGGTTTATCCTTTTTGTGAAATCATTTCACTCGGAGGTAGGCCGAGCATCAGTTCCAAATACTATGCTATAGCCTATTTCTGAGCATTGAATACTCGTTTCTCCGGTAATATCAGAGATTTCTCCAAATATAGATAAACTAATCGGCATTTCGAGTAGTCATTAGACAAAATGTCTATTACTCAAAAGCTCCCACTAGCTTGTATCCTTCATAAGACCCCGAAGGTCAATATGAACAAGTTGTGTTACTTCTTCAGCTCTATTACCCTTTCCAAATTGAAAGGTTGCTTAGTCATTTTTCCTTTGAGATAGTGTTCTTAGACTGGGAGATAGGAATCACCCTTAGCCAGTCTTCAGATCTTATCTCTAGGATATATGCACTAATTAATAGTTGCTGAAGAATCATTTGTCTAAATAGGGAAACCATTTGTCTTAATAGTTTATGATGTGTTACATATACCTTTTCAGCATTACTTAGTGGTTTTGACTTTATCAAACAAAAGTCCGAGTCTCAGAATCGTATACAAATGTCATATTCACTTTCTTTAAGGCAACTGTGTTATCGATGTGAAAGTGAATCCATTTGTTCCAACGTATCTGAAAACATAAATTAAATTTCTGCGATATTCAAGGATTAAAATCCGAAATTTGTTTCCTTATATCACTCCCACTATCTTAGCCAAAACTGCCCATTGTTTACTCATCATCATGAATGCCCGACTTTCTTATTCTTACAAAAGAACTTTAGCTTCCGAGTCAAATTACTCGGTCTAGAAAGTCTCTAAGGATTCATAGGTTAGTGATCCGAAATCACTTTCCTATATTTCCTATGCTTTCTTTTATTAATGTTTCGGTTTAGCCTTTAACTTACTTAGTTTAGATGACTTACACTTGTAGACATTTTCCTTCCCATTCTTGGCTTTCTTTAAAGGAAATGACCTTGAACTAGCAGTTTATAAGAGTAGACACTACTCGTAAACTGTGGGATGTCTGGTGAGATTGATACCAAATCATTCTCGTCATCTTTGAACTAATTTTATTTTGTCTCTCACTCAGCACGAGTGACAGCAGTTACATTCTTATCAAATGTCACTTAAGTTTGTAGGCTCAAGAGGATCATCCTCTGTCGAAGAATTAATTTGCATTCATGATTATTGAGTTCAATGTTCTTGTTACTTTTCCACTTTTATTAAGTCATCATCAGTCAATTTTAATTACTTAATCAGTCTAGCTACCTTGAGATGATATATAGTTGTAAATAATTTATGACAGAAATAAAAATCAAATCATACACCACAACATATAATAATTTTAGGAATAATAAACGTGATGTCATGCATGCAGTTTATCCTACCATTCCAATGATTTAATCTCACACCTACAGTGCCGCCGTAAGGTAGGTCAAAGAGGTGACGATTAAATTGAGACAATCTCTCTCAACCATTAAACCATTGAGAATCAAACATCCCCGTTTAGCTGTTGATTACCTTCCTTTTTCGGCCAAGATATTTCCAAAAATACCCTTGTAAGTGTGATCTACTGTTTCAGATTTTTAAGTACGCCCCGAGTATGCCGTAGTAGGGTAGGTCAGTGACCCGACGAGTACTCAAAATTCTATCCTTTCGGAGACCAAGCCTTTAATTTTGATAGCGGTGAAGGCCATCCGTAGAGGGCCGAAATCAAAGCGGCACGCGGCGTCACCATTCTCTCACGTGCTTGTGTCAACAGTAGAGGCTGTGGGGTCGGTTGTCACCTTCCCCGCTTCCACTCGTTATTTTGAAAATTAAGTAGTCTCATTAGGATTTTTAGAATTTCTTCACAATCCAAAAACAATAAATCATGAATATTTAAATTAATCCTTCCACTAGTTCATCGGTTCCAAATACCGTCTAACTAGTGTCACGTATTCACGACTTTCCAATTTCTCGGGTTTTTTTTTAAATTCTTTGTGTAGACACCACACAATTAAAATTCACCAAGAATTTTACAATCCTAATTCATTTTGGACTTATTAGACTTTCAATGATTCAAAAAACAATAAATCACGAAATTTAAAGTTCCCATTAGTTTATCGGTTCCAAATACCATCTAACTAGTGACACTATATTCATGATTTTCCAATTTATCGATTATTTAGAAAATCTCTGATGTCGACACTACACAACAAAAATTCATGAAAGAATTTTATAGTCCTAATTATGTCATGCTAAAATTTCTGGGATTGTAAATTTTTTTTCAAATAAATCGAAAAACAATAAATCAAGAAAAGCAACCACCAACTAATCGGTTTTAAACCCTGGCTGAGCCTTAACCGAGTTCAACGAATGGTGTCGGGATTGGGTAAGCTGACCCGTCCTCTTCGTTGGTTCGTGTACGACTGCTGGATGAATCGGGCTAAGGTTGCCCCATTGAGCCTCAGCTCGCTGGATAGCTTGACCTTGCCAGACCCCCGACGCTAACGTCGCACTTGGATGGACTAGTCGAGTCGAGCCGAAGCCTGTTGACCGCCCGAACCAATTTTCGAACCTTTTTCTTAGTTGGTGTCCAACTTTTCCAGATTTTCCAATTTTTGATTATCAAAATTCAAAATTTATGTAGACACTACATAACCTAAACCCCGTAGGATTTATTATCCCAAATTAAGTTTATCGTGTGAATTTTATATCCCGATAAAATTCCGTTCGTTTTAATTAATTACCTAAATTAATCTAAATTAATTTCGTCTAGTACATGTCTAATTAATATCACGATTAATTATCTACATGTATGCATATGTTAGGAGTGAAATTCATGAATATGATGCATGGTATGGTGTTAAGGGTGATTTTATACGTTTTATAAGGATATATTTTATATCAATTTCCCCCATATTTGGATGTTTTTCATAGAAATCGAGCTTTATATTGAATTATTGAGTAAATGGTGTTTTCAATAGTTAAATTGCAAAACGTAACGAATTATGTGCTTAAATGGTGATTTTATATGATTTTGGAATTGTGTTACGCTTTGGTATGTTTTCCTAATTTGTAGATACACATTGGTTATGGAAAAGATGATCTTAAAGAGAGAAATTCGAAGTTGGAAAGGAATCAAAATGATTTATGGAAGAATAAAAGATTTAAGGAAAGAAATCAAGTTGATTGATCCAAATTAATCAAGCGCCCAGGAGTCGAATCAAGCGCCCATGGTGGACGAAGCGTTTGAAAAGTCGGACGGGCGCCCGTAAGAGGAAAAGTGATTCGAGAGAGTTTGGACGTTGTTTGACGAGCGCCTTCCTTGAGTCCAAAGCAGTTGGACGGGCGTCCAACCATCTTGGACGGGCGTCCACGGCCGACTGAAGCGCAACCGACCTAGTTTTTGACCTAGCCGACTTATTTTCCTATTTAAGCAGCAGCGCCCCAACCCTAAATCATACCTTTTCATACATAATTTCTCATACACTAAAACCTAGAGGAGCAGCCGCACTTTGGGAGTCTCAAGGCCGGTCACCCGAGCCTTGTGCTCGGGTGATCCGAGGTTAGATTAGGATCGTTTTTTTTTTGTTTTCAACTCATGGATCATCCATTGTATAAACTATGTGAGTTTAATCTTTTAATTTATTCAATCCTTGTTTTATTTTCATGATTTTTGATTTATTTTGTATCGTTCTATGATTATGATGCTATTGTGTGAACTCATATCGAAAGATTTGTTTACTAATTGATATGTTTACAACATACGGAAGTTGCGTAAACGCTAGATCACCGTAGAAAGATAGGATCTTTAATCGTTAATTCGTGACAAGTTAATGGATTAATTATCTAGGTTGTTAGATTCTAAAATACGAGAGTTAACCTGAATCTACACCTTCGTTTTGTATGGAAATTGGTCTCAACATTCGGAAGAGGAGAGATCGATAATTGAATTCACTAAGGGATTAGGAATTCATAGCTTGAGAAATATATTCACTAAGAGATTAGGAATTTGTATCTCGTGTAAATGTGAAACCACAATTTGAATTAAAATCATGAGATGAACTAGGATTGAAATCACTTGGTTTATATTTTGTTTGATCCCATGTATCTTTAGTTTAGGTCGTTTTTATTATTCTTAGCTTAGGTTTTTTGTTTTTCTATGTGCTTTTATGTTTGTTCTTCCGTTTATTTGTTTTCGTAAGTAACAATTGAAAGGAATTAATAAAACTAGATTCAACATCCCAATTCCCCTGTGGATCGACCCTTTACTTATCTCGCTTCTACTATCAACAACCCGGTATTCGCCGCTTAGGAGTTAGTTTTGCATATAGGTTAGGGTTTATAAATTTTCTTTTTGTTTAGTGATGCAAAATCCTCCGAACATATGGCATGATTATATCACATAAATAATCATCCAAAAAAATAAATACAAAAAAGTAAACCACTGAGATGGATCGCTTGATGCTCGTGATCTAACCTATTTAAACTAGGAAAAGCAAAAAAAGATAAAATTAAATCCCAAAATATGTCTTCGTTGCATTGCAGCATCTTGGAAAAAAGTGTTTGATGCCTTTTCCTTTTATTTTTCTCTCTGTACTTGCCGCCTGTTCTGGTAGGCCCATATCAACCATTAAAGTTACAAAGTGCAGTTGGACATCTGTCAGACTACTTTCCTCATTTTGATGTAAACGATTCACCTCATGTAGAACAGGTGAATGCGAATAGTCCATAGCATTAGAAGTTACATTCAGAGGTGGTACCTTAAGATTTGAATATAGCAGAGGCTTATGTTGACAAGACTTTGTGGTAGTTTTACCCATCCTTGAACGCTCTCGCTGATTTGATCGAGTCTTAGAATTTGTCAGTCCTAACACCTGAAAACTCTTCCTGATACCACCAAAAGAGGTATCCCCCTAGGACATAAACGTCAACGGAGCTGCGTCATGAGATGAGACGGCCTCTTCCAAACGTGCTTTAATGGTGTCAAGCTCGTCCATAGCAACCTGATCCTCCTTCAAATTACCTAAGACATGAAATATCAATCACGATAAAAATATAAATCAAAACGATCAGTTCAAACTTCAATAACCTTCCTACACTACAACGAAGTTATCTCATAGTGATTCCACATCTAACTCTTCAAAATAATGCTTAAATACCTGCCTCATGTGAAAACAAGCAAAAGGACAGTCCAAAACTACCCATAATAGATAATGATAGAAATGTCAGAGGTGTTTAATTACCAATTATGCTTACATCGACTAGACAATGTAGAAAAAGGAGAATACTGGAAGCATTGTAGTTCTACCTCGATGTAGCAATCAAATAGATATCATTATGTTGGATGAACATGCAGTATACACCATCATCATGCATTACAGGATCTTGCGAAAGAGAATCCTCCTATTAACCCAATTTATGATAGAAATACAATACATAAGTATTCAATGTACTTTGACTAGCTAGACAATAAATGTTAATTGAAGAGGAAAGCAAACTCTTGTGATGCTTAAGTCAAACGAATGAAATCAAAATATGTAGAGCTCAATGTCCACCAAAAAGGAAAAAATTAAAAGCTGATCATATGAATTCAAATACAAAATACAAATAATTTATGTTCCTAAAATCATCAACATAACATATTAATTGAGAAGGATGCAAAACAAGCAAAAAAAATTGGTCAAAAGATTAGAAACCAAAATAGAAAAAAAGAAAAAGTTGATCAGATTAATTCTGTTACCATGTGTATTAAACTCAAGTTACCAAAATCATCAAATCGTAAAAGTGGAATGGAAATCAAAAAAGGAAAACATATCACTGAAAAAGATCAAAAACTTCTTTCTCAATGAGCAGTAGAAAGGACTTGTCCCCGACTTGCAAATGAACGCCACTTAGGATTATGAATCATTCATGGGCCAAAAGGTCTATTGCTATCTCCACTTGGCTCAAGACATGTAACGCCCCGTTCCCGGATACCGAGTCCTTATCCGGAAAAGTGCGTTCGGCACGCATAGCAATAAATAAAATTTAATGCATACACGTCAGCCTCATCAATAATTAGAGATACAAAATGACGCGGAAGCTAAAAGATAACTCCGAAATTAAATTTAAAACCAAACATCTGAAACGTCTCCCAAAACCGAACCAGAGTTACAAGTGCTGCTCTACAAAAAAACCAAATTCAAAAGAGATACTAAACATCCAAAGAACATCATCCAGATCTTAAAGTACAACACCCTCGGAACTCCCTCAACAAAGAAAATAAAATAAAAGGAAGGATAACAAAGCTATAAAGAAACCGCTGGACTCCAAGCTTAGCTCCCGCTCATTCCTCGTCCTCAGGATAAGCCTCAGCCGTCTCGTCATCCTCCGGATACTCATCTAAAAGAAAGAAGGGACAAAACACAGGGAAATAACGGGTGAGTACAAAGTACCCAGTAACATTTATAGGTTCCGCACTACCATCGTTACTCAACCAGTAAGAAGGCGTCGCCGTCTTTTATTAACTTTTCCGTTATTAACCTAGCTACCTATCACATTGCGTTCATGGCACAACATGAGGTCCCTAGGGTTTCTAGCTTAGCTCGCTATTTGTCACGCTAAGGTTGGCAAGGACACATACGACCGGTAATTACGCGCACCGGTTACGATTACGACCTACTAGAATTGCGTCTCTAGTAGTACGAATAACTTGTGTTCGATAGTGCATTGACCTGTGCGTGTACTCTCGTGGAAGTCCGGATGACCACAGAGGCACACATCACATCGGGCCATATACACATCGACGGAGTATAAACGTGCCTTACGCAAGCCTCCCAAAGCATTTAATCTTTTAACTAACACATATGTAGTTTATTAAGTGTTTGACTAGCCACCTATTTCATTCACATAAAAGGCCCCTATCATCTACTCAAGGTCCAAGACCACTAGACTCTAACCTCCTAGCACATACACAGACAATGATGAACACAAGCTCGTCAAAGCACTAAGTCCGTCAAGGCTCTCCGCACGGTCCCTTACGAACGATCACGGTTAGTGAAAAATCCGTAAGGTTGGGTTCTATGCGCGTGGGAACTCCTTTCAAGACTTAGTTCAAGATTAGAGATCAGATTATAAAGCCCGGACATGAGCTGACACCACAAAACATCTCAAACCAACATTAGCCCAACCAGGCTCTTATCCGTACGGATGGATAAGTTATCCGTACGGATGACCAGTCTATCCGTACGGATAAATGCCCCAACCATCCGGATAACTCACTGTTTCCCCAAAACTCCAAACCAGTGACTTATCCGTACGGATAAGCCTTCTATCCGCACGGATAGCCCTAAAATCTCGCGCGCAAAAAATCTGCAATGTGCGACCTGCATTTATTTCCAACCCAAAACCAATCCAAGCTCCACCTTTTATACACCAAAACAGCAGTAAAACAGGTATAAAACATACAAAACTCCAATTCACTGATTGGGCCCCTAAAATAGTACGAAGCCTAGCCACGTTACCTTTGATTGCGTGGTTCTACGATTCCAACCCCTTGAAGCACCAACAAGCCTTGAACCTATACAAACAACCAGACCTTAGAACCTTCCTACGATGTCAAAACAGCAGCAAGCAACACCTTGATGCTATTCATGAAGTTCTAAGCCAAAGAAGATGAAAACTCACCGAACGAAATCACAAATCGCTTGTATCGAGAATCACCGCGATCCTCCGAACCTTTTCTTCTACTCGCCGTGCACAAACGAGCCACGGATCAAACACCAAAAATTCAACCTAGGGTGAGCCTTTCGATGGAACAGGCGCCTCTTCTCGCTCTCGAGAGCGTAAGAAAGAAAAAAAAGAACTGAAAGAGAGGTGAGGATCAAATTCTATTTTCCCGTTAAAATACCCCGACACCTTTAATTCCCGTTTACGTCGGCCAATTAGAATGTTTCCTTTTATTATAATTTCTCATTCCTTTATTTAATCCTTTTAATTAATTAAAAACATAAAACCCCAATTATCATTAAAAGACAAAATTGCCCTTTTAAAAAAAAATCGGGTGTTACATCCTTCCCCTAAAAGAGTTTCGTCCTCCTCGAACTAGAACGTACCTGGTAGAGACACAAAGTCTGGGAATTCCATGATCATGTCCGCTTCCACTTCCCATGTGGCCTCGGTCGGTGTATGATTGGTCCATTGCACCAATACTAACGGGACAATCCGGCGCTTGATCATCTTTTCTTTCCTATCCAAAATCTTGATCGGTTTTTCTTCATATGCCAAGTTGTCTTGCAAAACCCCGGATCTATTTCTTCAGATCGGCCATCTTGAGTCAAACACTTCTTCAAAGATCGACACATGGAACACATTATGAACTCTAGACATCGATTCCGCAATCGAAGTCTATAAGCTAGCCGTCCAATCCTTTCAATAATGTCGAAGGGTCCTACGTATCTTGGACTGAGCTTTCCCTTGACCCCGAACCTCTTGACCCCTTTCATCGGTGATGCTCTCAAATAAACTCGGTCCCCGACTTCGAATTCCAACGGTCTTCGCCTGACATCCGCCCAACTCTTCTGACGATCTTGAGCTGCCTTGAGATTCTTCCGAATAAGATCGATCTTATCCTTAGCCTGTTGCACCAGCTCCGGCCCCGTAAGTTGTCTCTCCCCTACTTCATCCCAATATAGAGGATTCCGACACTTTCTTCCATATAGGGCTTCAAATGGTGGCATGCCAAGGCTCGAGTGATAGCTGTTGTTGTAGGCAAACTCCACTAATCCGAGATAATCCAACCAAGAACCCACCCACGTCCAAGACACATGCCCTAAGCATGTCTTCTAAGGTCTGAATTGTCTTCTCGGACTGTCCATCCGTTTGAGGGTGGAACGCCGTGCTAAGTGCTGTCTTGGTCCCAAAAGCTTTCTGCAAGCCTTTCCAAAAGCGACTAGTGAACCGTGTGTCTCTGTCCGACACAATCGATAAGGGCACACCATGATATCTTACCACATTATCAAGATACAAGGTGGTGAAATTCTTAATTGGCATGTCCTTCTTACATGGCAAGAAATGGGCTGACTTTGTGAGTCTGTCGACAATCACCCAAATCATGTCATGACCACCCTTACTCTTCGGCAATCCGGTAATGAAATCCATGGTGATGTTCTCCCACTTCCATTCCGGGATCTCCAAAGACTTCAACAAGCCTCCAGGCTTCCTGTGCTCCGCCTTCACCCTTTGACAAGTGTCACACTTAGCCACAAAGGTTGCAACATAAAGTTTCATTCCTGGCCACCAATAATGTTCCTTAAGGTCCCTATACATCTTAGTGGCTCTGGGATGAACAACAAACGCAATCCTATGAGCTTCTTCCATGACCTGGTCCCGTAGACCATCCACATCCGGAACACATAAACGATCTCCGTACCACATATGGCCACCGTTGTCCAACCGATAACCCATCGCCGCCTTCTCCCGAGCTACCCGCTTGAGTCCACCATAATCGGGTCTTCATCCTGCTTAACCCGGATCTCGCTTAGTAATCGGACCTCGCCATCAATGGCGCCAAACTAATCGCCTTACCTCCCGTTCGACCACTTGGACCAAGTCCGTCCATTTAACAACTAGTTCTGAATCGTCGTAATAGCATTTACCGCCTCCGGCTCAAAGCACCGCCACCACATTGGCTTTACCCGAGTGATACCGAATATCTAGGTCATAGTCCTTGACGAACTCAAGCCATCTTCTTTGCCTCATATTCAAGTTCTCTTGAGTGAAGAAGAACATGAGGCTCTTGTGATCCGTGTAAATCCTCGCTTTCTGTTAGCGGTGAATTTTATGGTTTTTATCGCTTTATTCCGTGACAATATTCTTCGTATTTTATTACTTTTTATAGAAAAGAAGGAGTTTAATTGAAATATTGAGGGGTTGTGTATGAAAAGGATTTAAAATGCAAATTTGAGCTATTTACGTGGTTTATTAGTCGTTTTCTATCTATATATATATTTCTACAGTTTGCATGTTTTTACCCCCTTGTAGATATACATTTTCGAGCTAAAAAGAGGATTAAAAGTCGTGCAAGATCGGATTTATATGATGGAGAAGAGATAAAGATGAGAAAATCAAGATTTGATCGACACTGAACTGGCGTCCAAGTCCCGTCCAGTGGACGGGCGTCCGCTATGTCAAACGGGCGTCCAGGAGGAGATATTTGATTCAGAGTCTTGAAAATTCCAGCAGACGAGCGTCCCTTTTTTGCATAGGACGGACGTCCAAGAAGACTCGGCCCGACTCGATGAATTTTGTGCAGACTGGACGGGCGTCTACCTTGCTGGACGGGCGTCCACCGGCCGACTTAAGCATAGCCGACCTAAAATCCTATAAATAGCAGCGTATTTTCAACCCTAAGGGGAAGAACATTACACAAAGAGTCAAGACTTAGCAAAGCACTGCACTCCTAGCAAAGAAATTGCACTAAATACAAATAAAAATATGAGTTTCTTTCTTTCAATCTTGCTTGGGAGTTCGAATATGATTGTTGGCTAAGCATTTGCGGTGGGACAACGGAGGAAACCAACCAACAACCACACCAACTAGAAGATTTTAAGCTATATCTTTTGTGAGTTAAATTTACTGTTTTTCATCAATTGAATTTTGTAATAATTGTTTATGTTTTATTGAATCGAGAGATCGATGAAACTACCGTTCTAGTTGAATTTATATGAGAATATTATTCAAGTTGTGATTTCTTTCAATTGATGCAATTAATTGTGATTCAAGAGATTGTTTATGATTAATTGAGTAGAGTATTGAGACAATCGATGATCGTGTTATGCATGCTAGTTTAGTTTTGCTTGAGAAAGAAAACAAAACCCTAGAAATTGATTAAAGAGATTTAATCGAATTCGTGATTTGATCATTACTAAAAATCGTACTTTAGCTCACAATCTGCTTTGGGGTTGGTTGGTTGATTGGTGGATTCTAGTTGCCTTGCCGTTATTTTAATTCTTTGATAAACCAATTTGTTCGTATCAATCGTGATTGCTACGATTAGTTATTTCAAGAACTTTAGTTGTTTACCGCTTTTTCTGCATATTTTTCGCTTTCAAAGATGTCACCGGACGCCCGCCCACCCTCTCGGTGAACGGCCGTCCAAAGTTGAATTTTTCTGCTTTCGCTATTTTAGTCAATGTTTTTCGTTTCTATTTTACAATTAATATAAACCTTAGTTTTAGATAATAATTTGTGACATAATCGATATAATAACGCGCACCTTAATCCGATAAACATTCGATTCCTCTTAGACGCGACCCGTTAACACCCTTTTCTACAAGCCTTATACTTGGGGTGTTTCGGTTTATAAATTTAAAACTAGTTTTTACCGAACAAGTTTTTGGCGCCGTTGCCGGGGAGTCGGTAACGGTTGTCGGATTCTTCGTAGTGTAGTTTTCTGTATCGGTGTAGTATTCTGGCCATAACTTTCGGCTCGAGTGTCCGCTTACGGCGCGCAGACCCCAATTCGAAAGCTCGCCCGACGCCGACGACGTGGTGAATGCCGAGGCCGTTCAACACCGCTGAGGTCAAAATCTTCTGTTTTCCCTTCCATTTTGGCCCTAGAAGATTTCAACACGCTTTTTTCACCGCCTTAGTGTTTTTCCTGCTTTTAAATTTTTCGTAGGTAGGTTTCTTTTCCTGCTTCGCTTCTATATCTTTTCTAAATTAAAAAAGAAAAACTTTTCGAACGGGCGCCCAGGACTCAACGCCCGCCCGCGCTTCAATTTGTCTTCTGAACGCTAGTTCAGTGACCTGAACGAGCGTTCACCTCTAGAATTTCCACTCGAACTGTTCACTCATACTGAACGCCGGTTCAATCTCTTAAATTGTCATCTCTCTTCTTCTCTCTTCTCTCTTTCTAAACCTCTAAACCCTCCAATCTTCTCTACATTCGTTCTCATCAACCCTAAGGTTGATTTCTTCCTTTTTCGCTTCTTCCGTTTATGCAAACCAGAGTAAGAAGGACCTCTTACCTTTAATCCCGAACTGAGCGATCTATTCTCGGGAGAAAGCTCTTCCTAATCTAGACATTATGGCTAACGGTTCCAAATCCAGATCCTCAAGCCCAAATGAATCGATCATTCAACAGATGCAGCAATACAACAACAACAAAATCAACAAGCCGATAAATAATCAATTTCAACAATTCCGTCAAAACCAAATAAACCAATTAAATCAAGACCCTATGCCCCTATCTTGACCAAGACTTCCTGGAAGGGCATAGACCTATTCGCCTCCGCACATGGGGCAACCGAACTTCGATCCAAAAAATGGAGTGGTTGGGCCGGTCCAATAGCTCTTTTCATAGTATCTCTTTGAAGAAGATCTCATGACTTCTTATCCACCTTCGCTCAAATCTGCGAAGCGTGCCACTATCCTGGTATTGATTCCGAGATTGTCAAGTTAAAACTCTTCCCGCTTTGCTCTAAAGGGTGAAGCAAACCGTTGGTTCAAATCTTTAGCCCATCATTCTCTTCGCTCTCGAATGATGTCAAAAGAGCCTTTGCTCAAGTTTGTCTCACCCGGACAATCATGGACATGAAAAGGAGATAGCCACATTTGAACAAACTTGATGGTGAGAGTGTGGGGAAAGAATGGGAGAGACTAAATCATTGATGAGGAAGTGCCCCAACCATGGATACAGAGACATGAGCTACTAGAGTTATTCTACAGAGGTGTCTCTCAACCAAATAGAGACTACCTTGATTCAATCAAGCCATGGATCCTTCCTGTGGGAGGTGATGACGCCGCTACAGTGGTAGCCAAAACTATAGCAAAGAATAACATGTGGTCAACTCCAAGAAAGACCAATGTTAGTGGGAATAAGAAGGAATCTGCTGCGAGCAGCAATTCCGAGACTAAGATGTTAGTTGCTCAAATGGAAGTGATGAGCAAGCAAATAGCCAATTTACAAATGCAAAGAAAGAACGAGGGCCGTCGATGTGAACTACCCGGGAATGCAAAGGAGGAGATGAGATGAATGAGGAAGTGAATTTAATGGAGAATCATAACCAAACCTTCAGAAACTTCAATCAGGACCAGAATCATTCCGGATTTCAACGACCCAATTTTAATCAAGCCAATGCACCACCTGGCCCATCCAATTCAAAACCTTCTTTCAACTCAAGTTATCAAAGTCCACCTCCTGGGATGGTTAATCAATCTCACAATCCTAACTCCCAAAGACCTCAAGGTGGTTGGAATCAAAACCAACATCATAACCAAACCACCTCTTGTGTCCCTCAACATAAGTTCGATGAGCTAGTAGACATGGTGAAGACCCTGGCTACTAGTGTCAAGACAATAGAGAGACAGGTTGGTCGATGGCCAACCAACAAGCAAAA
This sequence comes from Gentiana macrophylla, assembly GCA_026214975.1. NCBI lineage: Eukaryota > Viridiplantae > Streptophyta > Magnoliopsida > Gentianales > Gentianaceae > Gentiana > Gentiana macrophylla. The sequence continues at coordinate 153,870 of JAOBSW010000385.1, read as the reverse complement.
CAGACCCCACGGTAAACTTCCAAGTTATACCGAAAGAAATCCTAAAGCAGATATCAATGTTTGCAATGCCATCACACCTCAATGGGAGTATGGAGGCGAAGAGCTGAATGAGGTCACTCTAAGAAGTGGTAAGCAGGCGGGACCCGGAAAGATGTCGGGAAACGAGTAGCCCCTCCTGACACCATAAGTTCAGGAGAGGGCAATCAGAAGTTAAATACCGAAGAAAGCAACAGTGGGAGGAGCTTAATGATGATGATTCTTCGGGGGATGAAAATTATTCTGATAGAGAAATGAGGAAAAGTTAGGTGGCTCACTACCTCGACAAAGAAGAGGAGGAAAAGTTTGTCGATGGAAGGATAAGGAAGAAGGCCATAAGAAATCAAGCCATGAACAATGATAAAGCCCTTCCTTATCCACCAAAGAAGAAAGAGAATACCTCGGTCATGACAGCATAATATGACGGAGTGAGGAGGATGCTCGAGAGACACCAAAGTGAGTATACCCCTAGCCGAGGTATTGACCAAATGCCCAAGTGCTCTAAGTATCTTAAGGAAGTTTGTGGGAGCAAGAAGAAGCTTCAAGGGATGGCGGAAGAAGTTTTAAGAGAAGATTGCTCTATGGTTTCACAAAAAGTTGCTACTAAGCGAGGTGACTCTGAAGACCTTCAATCTCTTGTGAGATTGAAAGCCACATGTTCCAAAACGCCTTATGCGACTCGGGGCCTCTATAAATGTGATGCCATTGAACGCCTGCAAAAAGCTCGGTTTAGATAAAAGAATGCGGAACGCCTATTTCTCTTCGGATGGTGGACCGATCTAGCCGCCGCTTCTTGGTTGTGTTACTAATGTTCTTCTCCATGTTGAAGACTTGGTTTTCCCTACCGACCGGGTTATCTTAGACTATCCGCTCGACAAAGAGATGCCCCAATTCTAGGCCGGACCTTTTGGACACCTCTCTGCTGCCTCTCATCGATTTCTGTAAGGGTCAGATTACGCTTAGAGTTGATGATACATCTGTTACCTTCACACGAAGGGAAAAGTCCTGAGAAAACCTTGATTGAAGAAATCTCGTTCGTCGAAGCAATTTTTGAGGACGAAGAAGATGCCAACTCAAGAAGCGGAAGAGCTAACAGAGATAGGTGTTTTCAAGCTATAAACACTAAAGATCAAGTCGATTGTGGACCATCTTCTGTTTCATCACAGTCCGTAGTCACCGATGAGTCGTCTTCACAACTTGCTCACACTAAGCCTCACAATGAACACGAAACATGGAATTTCCCAAATGATGAACGATGATTTCAAAGAGCTGCATCGGGAAGACTTTAACCCTCAGAAGAGGAAGCCCTGATGGGTAGTTGGGACGAAGTGGATTTACGGAGAGAGACTATTCATTGGGAGGTTGATTATTGGGAACAGCTAGCAAAGGAGCTAGAAGATGCAGAGTTGATTAAGATGATCAAGCATAAGAAGGAGGAAGCGGGTGCTGACAGAAGGATCCCTATGGATGATGTGATCCAGTACCTTTCGGGGGTTATGCCTCGGGAAGATGAGGTATTCTTCAGTCAACCACTTCAAGCCCATAAGGAAAAAGGTGGCCCGTTAAAATCCAGTATTGAGCAACCACCTACTGACTTAGAGCTTAAACCGCTTCCGCAACACCTTAAGTACATTTTCTTAAGGACGGTGAGAAGTTGCCCTTAATCAACTCTTCAAAACTTGAGCCCGAACAAGAAGCACTGCTGATAAAAGTGCTTGAGAAAAACATCCTTGCGTTCGGATGGCAAGTGGGTGATATCCGAGGAATCAGCCCCGATGTGTGCATGCATAAAATCCGAACGGAGAAAGGAGCTAAGAAAGTCAGAAAACCTCAGCGAAGGCTGAATCCGCACATGCAGGAGGTTGTCAAGAAAGAAGTCATCAAATGGTTAGACATGGGAATCATCTATGCAATCGCCGACAGTGAGTGGGTTAGCCCCACTGAAGTTGTGCCAAAGAAAGGAGGTATTACCGTGGAAAAGAATGAAAAGGGGAAAGAAGTAGCTTTACGCCTTGTGACTGGCTACAGGGTCTACATTGATAATCACAGATTGAATGAAGTCACCGCCAAAGACCATTTCCCCTTACCTTTCATTGACCAGCTTCTTGAAAGACTGAGTGGTCATAAGTATTATTGTTTCCTCGATGGATACTCTGGTTACTTCCAGATAGCCATCGACCCTAATGACCAGAGAAGACTACGCTTACGTGTCCATCGTGCACTTTTGCTTTTCGCACGCCTTTCGGGTTATGCAATGCACCAAAGAACATTTCAACGGTGCATGTTGGCCATTGTCGATGGACTTGTGGAGAAATGTATGGAAGTCTTCATGGATGACTTCTCAGTCTATGGCGATAGCTTTGATGAGATCTTGGAAAATCTAGATATGGTACTACAACGCTGTGTTGAAAAGAATTTTGTACTCAACTGGGAGAAATGCCATTTTCTAGTAGATGAAGGAATTGTTCTAGGACACAAGGTGTCCAGTACTGGTATTCAGGTTGATAAGGCTAAGGTAGAGGCCATTGAAAAGATGGCGTACCCGAAAACAGTGAAAGAGGTACGAGGTTTTCTAGGTCATGTTGGCTTCTACAGGCGGTTTATTCAGGGTTTTTCCACCATCGCCAAGCCCTTATCTAACCTTCTGAAAGATGATGTTGAGTTCTTGTTTGATGAAAAATGCAAGGAAGCTTTCAATTGCCTAAAGGATAAGCTCATAAGTGCCCATATCTTTAATCGCACCTGACTGGACTAAGCCTTTTGAACTAATGTGCGATGCCTCTAACTACGCAGTGGGCGCAGTTTTAGGCCAGAGAATTGACAAAAAGTTCAGGCCCATTTACTATGCGAGCCGCACCTTGAACCCGGATCAATTCAACTACACCACGACTGAGAAGGAATTCTTAGCCGTCGTTTTTGCTATCAACAAGTTTAGAAGTTACCTTCTAGGGTCTCAAGTTGTGGTTTGGACAGACCATGCAGCCCTACGCTACGTTATGGACAAAGCAGATGCAAAACCAAGGTTACTCAGATGGATTCTAATTTTGCAAGAGTTTGACCTTGAGATCAAAGATAAGAAGGGTAGTCAAAACATTGTGGATGATCACCTGTCTCGCCTAGTAAATGAGGGTGGCGAAAATCACAAGGAAATAGGAATCAATTTCCCTACTGAGCAATTGATGAAGCTTGATACAGTTAGGCCGTGGTACGCTGATTACGTCAACTATTTAGCAAGTGGACATTTAGAGGAAATGACATATCAGCAGAGGAATAAGTTCTTTTCTGATTTAAAGTATCTCGTGTGGGAGGATCCTTATCTGTTCAAGGTCTGTAAAGATGGGGTGCTTAGAAGGTGTGTTCCGAAACATGGGCAATGGGATATTCTGGAACAATGTCATAGTGGTCCCACGGGAGGACACTACGGAACACCCAAGACTGTTGCAAAAATCCTCCAAGCGGGATTTTACTAGCCGACTCTTTTTAAAGATGCAGAAGCCTTTTGTAAAGGTTGCGATAGGTGCCAGAGGATTGGGAGGCAAAGTAATAGGATGGAAATGCCACTTAGGCCCATTCTAGAATGCGAAGTCTTCGACGTGTAGGGCATTGATTTCATGGGCCCCTTCCCATCTTCATGCTCCAATAAATACATTCTCATCTGTGTAGACTATGTTTCCAAATGGGTGGAGGCAATAGCCACCTAAACTAATGATCACAAAGTTGTGAAGAAATTCTTGCAAAAGAATATCTTCACCAGATTCGGCCGTCCCTGAGCCCTCATTAGTGATGAAGGTACTCATTTTTGCAACGCGCGCTTGATAAAATTCTTGAGAAATATGGTGTCAGACATAAAATCGGTACACCATATCATCCCCAAACAAGTGGCCAAGTCGAGGTAAGCAACCGGAGCCTTAAAAGGATTCTAGAAAAGACCGTGAACGCAAATAGATCCAACTGAGTCTAAAGTTGGATGATGCGCTTTGGGCTGTCGCGCATCGCGTTTAAGACCCCTATGGGCACGCTACCCTTCCAAATGGTTTATGGCAAGGCATGCCATTTACCAGTCGAGCTTGAACACAGAGCTTACTGGGCTATTAAATTCTTGAATTTCGATAGCCAACTCTGTGGGGAAAAGAGGTTATTGCAATTAAATGAGCTCGACGAATTTAGACTCAGAGCATATGAGAATGCCAAAATCAGTAAGGAAAGAACTAAGGTACTCCATGATGCTAAGATCAAGGATCGAGAATTCAAAGCGGGTGATATGGCTTTGCTTTATAATACCAGGCTCCATCTGCTTGCCGGTAAGCTCAAATCTAGATGGTCCGCCCTTTGTGATTCTCGATGTCAATCCAAGTGGAGCGATCACGTTAAACGGGTATGATAATCAACCCTTTAAGGTAAATGGTCAAAGACTCAAAAAATATTTTGGCCAACCAAAAGAAAAGTCTGAGACCTTGTACTTTCAAAAGAGGGTTGAAATGACTGATATTCTGATATGCGATGAGATCCCATCCGAATTCTTTCATTCGGATGATGACATTTCTGCATTTACCCGTGAGGACCCTTCTTCCAAGACATCTGAGCATGTCAGTATACCTAAGCGTAACCTGCAAAAGAACGGGACGAAGAAGAGAGTCAGTGCTATCTGGAGAGTTAATTTCAAACACTTAGTTGAGCACTTGACTGTTGTCGCTATGCCACTCCCGCCTCTTCATTCCGATTCCGATGAAGAAGTGGCCAGAAGTAAACCGAAGTGACCCGATCCGGGTTAACTTTGAAATCTGTGTCAAGCTAATGACATAAACGAAGCGCTCCTAGGAGGCATCCTAGTCTTTTGAGTTACTTTTTAGTTAAGTTTTTAGGGCATTAGGAATAAAACCATGGTGATTTGTGTGTTGGTTATCCATGTCCTATCTGTGAATGCTTTATGTGCCTACATGTTTATTCATATACCCCTTGTACCCCGAGATTATATGCTATGTCGAGTGTTGCAGATATTGTTGCACGGTTTTTGCCAGTTGTCACTTTTAGTGTTGTCTGTTCATGCTACGAGTTGCAGCGGTACATTCATGCTACGGCCTGACCTCTACCAACCTACGACCCGACAATCATTTTGAAAACCAGCTAAGTATTCTTTTCTTTTATCTGCACATTCTGAGGACATAATGTGATTTAAAGTGTGGGGGGTGTCTAAATTGGGTGTGTTATCATGCTATATTTCGAAAAGCGAGCAAATGTGAATTCCTTGGCAAAAATTTAAAATTTTTCAAAGTAAACGTGGATAATTGTAAATCTTGAGCATGTAATTGAAACAAAAAGCTCACTAGTTGTAGTTTCCTGACGATGATTGTCTGTAACTTCTGTGAGATAGTTATAGCATGCTTTTACTAATATGAGATAGTATTCATTTCATATTCACGTAAGCCTTTGAAATTGAAGCGACATTTTTAAACTTTATCCATTCACTATCCTAGTGATTTATCCTAGAGAGACTTGTGCTTAATAGTAACGGTAAACATTACACCTAATTTCTAACCGTGTACTGTGAATATCTGAAGGTTTGAATGTGATAGGAGGGATATATCTTAAGGTTTGTACACCAATCTAGATTGAATAATATGAATAAAATATGTGTATGTCGGATGTAGCTGCCAATGATTTGAGTGCGGTAGGGCATTATCACGAAATGTCCTATACCACTATGAGGTTCAATAGCTCCCGACTGCCTGATGATAGTAGTCCAGCTAGGGTGTTATCACGAAACATCCTATTGCTGGGAATGAGGGCATATGCTATATATGAGGAATTAAGTTAATCTCAAAGAAAATTTGGCAAATGGTACTATGGAAAGTTGGTAGGAACCGTAGTTATCTTCTAACTATCCCCAATATAAACCGAATGATATGTTTTAGGGATTATCCTAATAAGTACATGGGAAGACTTTTTGTGGAACGGTTACTGCCTATACCTAGGAAAGTCAATAGGATTATTTGAACGGATTTTGTGCGAAAGAATAGTGGAGATTGAAAAGGGCTTTTCACACACACACACTGAATCTATCTCTATGTTGGTATTAATTGCTATATTTGTCGTATCTTTTGTTACGTGAGTTGGGAATCTATATGGATTGCATGAAAGTGAGCTAGTTTTGATTATTTTGTTCGGGACGAACAAAAGTTAAGTGTGGAGGAGTTGTTAGCGGTGAATTTTATGGTTTTTATCGCTTTATTCCGTGACAATATTCTTCGTATTTTATTACTTTTTATAGAAAAGAAGGAGTTTAATTGAAATATTGAGGGGTTGTGTATGAAAAGGATTAAAATGCAAATTCGAGCTATTTACGTGGTTTATTAGTCGTTTTCTATCTATATATATATATTTCTACAGTTTGCATGTTTTTACCCCCTTGTAGATATACATTTTCGAGCTAAAAAAAGGATTAAAAGTGGTGCAAGATCGGATTTATATGATGGAGAAGAGATAAAGATGAGAAAATCAAGATTTGATCGACAACTGAATCAAGCGCCTGTCCCGTCCAGTGGGCGGGCGCCCACTATGTCAAACGGGCGCCCAGGAGGAGATATTTGATTCGTAGTCTTGAAAATTCCAGCAGACGAGCGTCCATTTTTGCATAGGGCGGACGCCCAAGAAGACTCGGCCCGACTCGATGAATTTTGTGCAGATCGACGGGCGTCTACCTTGTCGGGCGGGCGCCCACCGCCGACTTAAGCATAGCCGACCTAAAATCCTATAAATAGCAAAGTATTTTTTCAACCCTAAGGGAAGAACATTACACAACAAATAGCACTTAGCAAGCGGCCGCACTAAATACAAATAAAAATATGAGTTTCTTTCTTTCAATCTTGCTTGGGAGTTCGAATATGATTGTTGGCTAAGCATCTTGCGGTGGGACAACGGAGGAAACCAACCAACAACCACACCAACTAGAAGATTTTAAGCTATATCTTTAGTGAGTTAAATTTACTGTTTTTCATCAATTGAATTTTGTAATAATTGTTTATGTTTTATTGAATCGAGAGATCGATGAAACTACCGTTCTAGTTGAATTTATATGAGAATATTATTCAAGTTGTGATTTATTTCAATTGATGCAATTAATTGTGATTCAAGAGATTGTTTATGATTAATTGAGTAGAGTATTGGAGACAATCTCATGATCATGTTATGCATGCTAGTTTATTTTTGCTTGAGAAAGAAAACGAAACCCTAGAAATTGATTAAAGAGATTTAATCGAATTCGTGATTTGATCATTACTAAAAATCGTACCTTTAGCTCACAATCTAGTTGGGGTTGGTTGGTTGATTGGTGGATTCTAGTTGCCTTGCCGTTCTTTTAATTCTTTGATAAACCAATTTGTTCGTATCAATTGTGATTGCTACGATTAGTTATTTCAAGAACTTTAGTTGTTTACCGTTTTTTCTGCATATTTCTATTTCCAGCACGTCACCGGACGCCCGTCCACCCTCAGTGAACGGCCGTCCAGTGTTGAATTTTTCAGTTTTCTTCTATTTTAGTCACTGTTCTTCGTTTCTATTTTACAATTAATATAAACCTTAGTTTTAGATAATAATTTGTGACATAATCGATATAATAATTGCACCTTAATCCGATAAACATTCGATTCCCTTAGGACGACCCGTTAACACCCTTTACTACAAGCCTTATACTTGGGGTGTTTCGGTTTATAAATTTAAAACTAGTTTTTACCGATCACTTTCACACCGTACAAATAATGTCGCCAGAACTTAAGGGCGAACACTACTGCTGCTAATTCCAGATCGTGAGTCGGATAATTCTCCTCATGTACTTTCAGTTGTCTCGAAGCATACGCGATCACCTTTCCCGACTGCATCAACACACAACCCAGACCCTGACCCGACGCATCCGTGTAGACATCATAATCCCTGAAAACCTCTGGTAAAGCTAACACCGGTGCTGTAGTTAACCGATCCTTCAAAGTTTTAAACGCTGCTTCACACTCCTCCGTCCACTCGTACTTGACATTCTTTTGAGTGAGCTTCGTGAGAGGTGTGGCTATCCTCGCAAAATCCTGAACAAACTTCCGATAGTAACCGGCTAGTCCCAAGAAACTCCTTATTTCCGTTACTGTTGTAGGCCTAGGCCAATTACTTACCGCTTCAATCTTGGCCGGGTCCACCTTGATTCCTTCCGCTGTGACTACATGTCCGAGGAATCTAACTTGATCGAGCCAAAAGTCACACTTACTGAATTTCGCGTAGAGCTGACTGTCCTTCAATGTTTGCAACACTATCCTTAGGTGTTCCTCGTGTTCCTTCTCATCCCTAGAATAGATGAGAATGTCGTCGATGAACACTATCACGAACTTGTCCAAATACGGTATGAACACCCGCTGCATTAAGTCCATAAATGCCGACGGTGCATTGGTTAACCCGAATGGCATCACCAAAAATTCATAATGCCCGTATCTAGTGCTGAAGGCTGTCTTAGGAATATCGGACACCTTGATCTTCAACTGGTGATAACCATAGCTGAGGTCGATCTTGGAGAATACTTTCTTTCCTTGCCACTGACAGAAGAGATCATCGATCCTCGGCAACGGATACTTATTCTTAATTGTCAAATTATTTAGTGCCCGATAATCGATGCACATCCTCATACTGCCGTCCTTCTTCTTTACAAACAATACTGGCGCTCCCCAAGGCGACGTGCTTGGCTATATCACTTTCCTCTCCAACATCTCTTTGATTTGAACCTTTAATCCTTCAACTCTGCTGGCGCCATCCGATATGGTGCCTTTTCCGTAGGCTGAGCCCCGGGAACCAAATTTATCTCAAACTCGATAACCCTATCCGGCATATCCCCAGGCAACTCCTCGGGAAAAACTTCTAGGAAATCCTTCACTACCGGGTTTCTTCCACTTAGCTCTCTCAGACTTACGTGTTCAAGGCAAACACCATGAATCCTTCACATCCTTTCTTGATGCCCTCATGGCCCTCGATCACGAGATTACAACTCGCTACTGCTTCGGTCTTCACCACATTCCCTTGAAAGGTCTTAGCGGACCTTCCGGGAACCTTGAAAATTACTCTCTTACCATGACAATCCAGAAACACATGGTTCTTGGATAGCCAATCCATCCCCAAGATCACGTCAAAGTCAGTGAAATCCATCACTATTAGGTCATGATGGCTCTTATGACTTCCAACCCTAATATCGACTCGTTGTAAAAGTTGAGCGCACTTAGTCAACCTCCCCAACGGAATAGTTATTGACAACGGATTCCCTAACACTTGCAATGGTAGGTTAAGTTTCCTAGCTGTCTTAGTAGACACAAAAGACCCTGAGGCTCCTGAATCAAATAGTGTTGTAACTGCTAGACTCTCCAGGATTATAGTACCTAATCATGTATTTATTTAGATTTCACAGTTAATATCATACGGTGCCATATCATATTAAGTAGTTCAAAATAAAATAAAGACATTAAAAGATACCTATCACCACTAGATCATCCACCTCTCCTGGCTCGACATCTGCTGCAAAAACCCTGGTAGGCCTGTTGCCCCCATTTTTAGCACCCTGAAGATTGGCCCCAGTGGCCGGTGTACTAACCTCCGCCTCTTTGCGGGCAATGTCTAGAATAATGCCCAATCTTTCCGCACTCCATAACATTTCACCGATTTAATCCACATTTCCTCGAGCCGTCTTCCCAATCGAGCTGTTGCTCCCGGCACCCCAAATTTCTTCTCGCCTTATTTTGGTGCTGTGTCCGCTGCCTCCGAAAACTTGAAAATGATCTCTTCGCACTCAAGGCAACCGCATTCTTCCTCGCAGCTTCTTCTTTGTCAAGGCTCTATCCACAAGATCGCCATAGTAATCGGTCGTGGGCCTAACATACCCTTAGCTATCTCACCGCTTAATCCATCGCGAACTTTGCTATACTTCTCTTCCGATCCAAGAGATCTCCGGTAGAACTCGACCTAACTCATTGAACCGTGAATACCGAGTGATCACATCATCAGATTCCTACTTTAAGTCCGAAATTCCTTGGACTTAGTGTCCTGAGCTGCTTGAGGAAAATACTCCATGTAAAATGCCTCCTTAAAAGCCTTCCAAGTTGTGAAGTTTCCATTGAACCTCTGATATGACTTTATCCAGCGTTGGGCATTCCCCATCATCAACGCTAAAGCAGTCGGTAACCACTCCGCCTCCGGAGCCTTCATACTGGTACAATTCTTTTCGAAACCCCTGAACCATAAATCTATTTTCTCTGCACTCACGTTTCCAAAGAAATCTGACACATGATACTTCCTAATCTTTTCGACCCAGTCAATCGGTTTCTCATGATACGGACGGGTCAGTCTCTCTTCGGCTTGACTAACAAAGTGGTAGTCCTCTTTTGCTTCTTCTTCGCAACATTGCCTACTCATCGTTGTTGCTGAGGATAGATCTTTGTTGTTGCAATTGATGCAGCTGCTGAAAGTAACGCAACACATCTTTCTGTTGCTGCAGACTGGTCGGGTCAACAAACTGAGAGGGATTTACTGGGGTGTCCCTAGGTGGAGCACTTCGAGGGTTGGCCCTGGTGGCCTCAGGAACCCTCCTTTGGTTTCCAACTCTAGCATAAGAGGACCTATTAATCGGTGGGAGAACTGGTGGTGCCCCACTCCTCCTCCTCGTAGGGGCTCACACCCAAACTGGCATTTCTTCCCCCTCATTGGCCCTGGCCTTATTAGCCCGCTCTTTTCCTGCTTCTTGATTTTCCTCTTCCATCACTACCTCAGGACTTTCTCGTTCTCCACCCCGCTAGTTGATTATCCGTGTTGGCACCTCCTCTGGTACGAACCATCTGTCACCCACAACAAGAGAGGGTTACTACAAGCTCTAACTTATCTTAAAGGAATGATTTAACTTAAACAGCACTATAAACGTCGGCTCTGATACCAACTGTAACTCCCCGTTCCCGGATACCGAGTCCTTATCCGGAAAAGTGCGTTCGGCACGCATAGCAATAAATAAAATTTAATGCACACACGTCAGCCTCATCAATAATCAGAGATACTAAACGACGCGGAAGCTAAAAGATAACTCGGAAATTAAAATTAAAACCAAACATCTGAAACGTCTCCCAAAACCGAACCAGAGTTACAAGTGCTGCTCTACAAAAAAGCCTAATTCAAAAGAGAAACTAAACATCCAAAGAACATCATCCAGATCTTAAAGTACAACACCCTCGGAACTCCCTCAACAAATAAAATAAAATAAAAGGAAGGATAACAAAGCTATAAAGAAACCGCTGGACTCCAAGCTTAGCTCCCGCTCATTCCTCGTCCTCAGGATAACCCTCAGCCATCTCGTCATCCTCCGGATACTCATCTAAAAGAAAGAATGGACAAAACACAGGGAAATAACGGGTGAGTACAAAGTACCCAGTAACATTTATAGGTTCCGCACTATCATCGTTACTCAACCAGTAAGAAGGCGTCGCCGTCTTTTATTAAGTTTTCCGTTATTAACCAAGCTACCTATCACATTGCGTTCATGGCACAACATGAGGTCCCTAGGGTTTCTAGCTTAGCTCGCTATTTGTCACGCTAAGGTTGGAAAGGACACATACGACCGGTAATTACGCGCGCACGGTTATGATTACGACCTACTAGAATTGCGCGCCTCGTGAGTACGAACAACTTGTGTTCGATAGTGCGCCGACTTTGTGCATGTACTCGTGGAAGTCCGATGACCACAGAGGCACACATCACATCGGGCCATATACACATCGACGGAGTATAAACGTGCCTTACGCAAGCCTCCCAAAGCATTTAATCTTTTAGCTAACATATATGTAGTTTATTAAGTGTTTGACTAGCCACCTAGTTCATTCACATAAAAGGCCCCTATCATCTACTCAAGGTCCTAGACCACTAGACTCTAACCTCCTAGCACATACACAGACAATGGCGAACACTAGCTCGTCAAAGCACTAAGTCCGTCAAGGCTCTCCACACGGTCCCCTACGAACGATCACGGTTAGTGAAAACTCCGTAAGGTTGGGTTCTATGCACGTGGGAACTCCCTTCAGGACATAGTTCAAGATTAGAGATCAGATTATAAAGCCCAGACATGAGCTGACACCACGAAACATCTCAAACCAACATTTTCCCAACCAGGCTCTTATCCGTTCGGATGGATACGTTATCCGTACGGATGACCAGTCTATCCGTACGGATAAATGCCCCAACCATCCGGATAACTCACTGTTTCCCCAAAACTCCAAACCAGTGACTTATCCGTACGGATAAGCCTTCTATCCGTACGGATAGCCCCAAATTCCTGTGCAAAAACTGCAGAACAGCCCTGTACGATTTCCAACCCAAAACCAATCCCTGCTCCACCTTTTATACACCAAAACAGCAGTAAAACAGGTATAAAACATACAAAACTCCAATTCACTGATTGGGCCTCTAAAATAGTACGAAGCCTAGCCACGTTACCTTTGATTGCGTGGTTCTACGATTCCAAGCCCTCGAAGCACCAACAAGCCTTGAACCTATACAAACAACCAGACCTTAGAACCTTCCTACAATGTCAAAACAGCAGCAAGCAACACCTTGATGCTATTCAACAAGTTCTAAGCCAAAGAAGATGAAAACTCACCGGAACGAAATCACAAATCGTTTGTATCGGGAGAATCACCGCGATCCTCCGAACCTTTTCTTCTACTGCCGTCTGCACAAATGAGCCACGGATCAAACACCAAAAATTCAACCTAGGGTGAGCCTTTCGATGGAATAGGCGCCCTCTTCTGTCTCAGAGCGTAAGAAAGAAAAAAAAAGAACTGAAAAAGAGGTGAGGATCAAATTCTATTTTCCCGTTAAAATACCCCGACACCTTTAATTCCCGTTTACGTCGGCCAATCAGAATGTTTCCTTTTATTCTAATTTCTTATTCCTTTATTTAATCCTTTTAATTAAATAAAAACATAAAAACCCAATTATCATTAAAAGACAAAATTGCCCTTTTCGTAAAAATCGGGGTGTTACAGCACTAGATTCTTTGTTCTGCATCCCTTGGAAATTTAATCCATTTCCATAAGGGATAAAAAGGGTTGGACATGCTTCGACTCAAAGCCCGTAACAACTGCACATGAATCAAATCAATTGCTGGCCTTCATACTCAACTTTTTGTCAAATCCCATACATACTGATACATGCTATGAGTGGCTTTTTTAGGTCTCTCAAAACATACCCATTCAAACTTTACCCTAGAATGAATATTATTTTCTTCACCCACTTTTGATGGCCCTTTCCAATGAGATACAAAGACTAAGCAACACTTTTTCAATATATAATTATTTGGCATAGGCAAAACAATACCATGGTAGATGTTATGCATTCATCGGAAGGTCGAAATAGTGGTCACAACTTTGATACCATCAAGTAATTCCATGTCAAGCACCAGGGCCCTCCTATGAAGATGTGTTGATAATATTCCTTGTAATAGAATTGAACCAGAAAGTACCCGTCTTCCATATCAGTGAGCTCACAACCAAAAGACAGACCTAAATGTCTTCTAATCGTAGTAACAAGACCTTTTAACTTAACAATCGTCCCAGAACCATAAACAACAACACTTTCTTCTAAGGACATCAAATTTATTTAACATCCGCAATGCTTAACGTCCACGATGGTCCAAAAGAAGATGGACCTACCTCCAAAGCCGACTGCTCAGAAAATAGAGCACAGTATAAGTCTTCCAACACAACAACTCTCTTACGCACTCAAAGATGATATTCCTTGAAAGAGTTAGCAACTTCAGCAACTTGAGCAGAGGGCCGAGGGAGAGATGAAAAAACCAGAAGAAGTAGAAGGCTACACACATGAAGCCATTATAGCTTTGGACATATTGGTAGCTCGGCGTTTCCATTTGTTAAAATGTCATGGGAGACTCCATCTGCATCGATTCCAAGCAGCTGGAATTTGGAATATAAGAAGGAGAGTGGCGAAGATGGTGAATTTTTACAGGGGCGGCGTAGGGTGGGGGGACGGTGGGCTATGTTCTTGGAGTATTTTAGGGTTATGAACTGGGAACGACCGAATGAGAAGGGGGTGGGTTGGTTTTGGGGTCTTTTTTCATATGTTTTTTTTTTTGGTAAAAAATGTTTTATAAAAACTATACACAAATAACAAGAGGAGATTCCGTCATCCATCAACAAATTATTTTATGTCCCGTCATTATAAGTATCATTTTATGACAGTTTTACGTCATGTCATTAAGTTTTCATCATTGAATCCAGATTTTCTTGTAGTGAAACCAATGGTATACCTTGCCCACTCTTGATGTATGATGTCGGGTCTGAGATTCAACTTGAGCTACCACTGAGATGGCAAAAAGTTGTTCATCAGGAAAGCTTTCGTTGATCTCAGTCGGTTGCTCTTCTTCCAGCAATGTTAATCTTGACAGGTGATCAGCCACCTAGTACTCAGATCCCTTTTTATCTTTATTCTCAACATCAAACTCTTGTAAGAGTAGAATACATCTCAACAATCTTGGCTTGGAGTCTTTCTTGGTTAGAAGGTATTTCAAAGCTGCATGGTCAGTGAATACAGTGACTTTCGATCCTATCAGATAAGGTCGAAACTTGTCAAATGCAAAAATGACAACTAAGACTTCCTTCTCCGTAGTCGCATAATTCCTCTAGGCAATATTAAGGGTACGACTTGCGTAATAAATAGGCTTAAATATTATATCCTCCCCTTGTCCTGTATTGCTCCAATCGCCGTGTCGGCATCACACACATTAGCTCAAAAAGTTTGTTCTAATCTGGTGCTACCGCAATGGGGCGCTTATAAGCATTCACTTCAATGTGTTGAATGATTTCTTGCACTCTTCTCCAAATATGAAAGGTACATCCTTTGCAAGTAATTCCGTTAAAGGTTTAGAAACTTTAGAGAAGTCCTTAATAAACCTCCTATAAAATCCTACGTGGCCAAGAAAGGCTCGCAACGTCTTTAAGTTCGTTGGATGGGGTAACTTCTTTATTACCTCTATCTTTGCTCTATCAACTTCCATTATTTTCTTTGAAATCCTGTGATTCCAACAATATTCCTTCTGTAACCATAAAATGGAAATCTTCCCAGTTTAGTACAAGGTTGGTCATCTCACATCTTTTCAACACTTTACTAAAATTGTCCAAGTATTTATCAAAGCTATCTTCAAATAAAGAGAAATCATCCATGAAAATATCTAGAAAATCCTCCACCATGTCCGCAAATAATGACATCATGCATATTTGGAATGTTGCTGGTGCATTACATAACCCAAAAAGCATGCGATTGTATGCAAAAGTTCCATAGGGACATGTGAAAGTTGTTTTCTCTCGGTCCTTAGAGGCAATATGGATATGATAATAACCAGAATATCCATCAAAGAAACAATAAAACACATACCGCTTAATCTTTCCAACATTTGATCAATGAATGGTAGGGGAAAATAATCTTTACGAGTTGCATCATTCAGTTTCCTAAAGTCTATGCAAACTCGATGTCCAGTAATTCGTCTCACGGGGATTAATTCATCAAGCTCATTAGGTTGGACAGTGAATCCTCCTTTCTTGGGCACCACATGAATCGGGCTCACCCACTCACAGTCTGCAATTGGGAAAATGATTCCCATTTCCAACATCTTTATGATCTTGTTGGACTTTTTTTCATGTTTTAGTGATGAGTGCCAGACTAGCTGTTATAGAGCAAAGGCAAAAATATGTCTAGATCAAATGTATAGGTTTATTAGCGTTTGATCTTGTATAGGTTTGATCAAACAAGCACTATAAATGGTCAGCTGACTTACATCAGCAGACCCATCCAGATCAGTAGGGTACCTGAGTCAGTAGACTAGTTTAGGAACCTGCTGAGGACTGAAGGCTGATGGCTCAAACTCAGTTATTGAAGGCTAAGGGATCAAACTTAATAATTAAAGTCAAGGATATGGAATTAGAATTTAGGGAAGTCTGTGATGACCTAAACTGATTACATATACCTTGTGTACAAGGTCTAAGTTCCATAAGTTAAGTGGTGGTTGGAACTTGGTTATGATTAAATGGTGTAATCTAACTTCATAAATAAAAGTTAGATAAAGAAGTCACCGCATTGTTTCATAAACACAAAGAAAATATGGATCACCGACCGATATGTATTTCAGCAGACTCATGATCACAGGAACCTACTGATACATATACTTCGAATTATTCAAAGGTTACATTGGAAGATTACAAAGAAAGGGATAGCTAACAACCTCTCGCTTTTATCAAACAAATCAATGGTTAAGATTAAAGGGGCGTTGGGATGATTCGCACCTTTATCCAATGGATACAAGTCAAAGGGGTGACAGATCAGATATCGTCAAAATGGAATCGAGCAAAGGTCACGATCTAGGAAACAATCGAGAAAAAACAAGTCAAATAGGACAAATCTGAAACGGCTATGTTTGAATTTCAAACATAAGTCACAAGGATTCCTACCTATAAATAGAGGACTCCCAATTCAGATACAAGTGATGAAAATTAAGGATCTATCTTGAGCTATTAGATTTCAATTGATCAAAACACCCTGCTGACCCTACTGAGCATAAGGCTACTGATCCAGTAAATTTCTTCAAGTGTAATCTGCTTTCAAGCTACATCAAGTTTACACACTTGAAGATCTCAAGCTGCTGATCATATCATCCTGATCAAGCTGCTGAAAGATGAATCACTTACTTGATTCAAACTTTCTTTTACAAGAAACTTGCTGAAGACAGTGAAGCATCTTTGGGTGTCAAGGATCATTGTTTGTGGTGGAGTGGTGAAGAGGCAATCCTACCCTTCAAGGACCAATCGAAGACTTTGGAGCAAAGAATCCTACTGCTGCTCCAAGTGTTCACTTTGTGAAGCCATAGTTATTGGTGAAGGACAAGCAACTTAGGGATTTTTGTAACAGCTACCTCAAGAATATCTAGTGAATTACCTCCAACATCACAGGAGAAGAGTGGACTAACAAGATTACACCACCTGGAACCACTATAAAATCTGCCTACTTACTTTCAGCATTTATATTCTGAATTTAGGATATTTAGCACATCAATCTACTGAATCTAGCAACTGAATGACACACATACACTACTGAGTATCTAATACTTGTTATCATACTTTAACAACAAGTAATAAGGATTAATTTTTGATATATTCCGCTGTACAAGTTCAGTAAAATCAACAGTCAGCAGAGTACTGAGTATCAGCAGACTACTACTGACCAGTCAACAGACTGCTGAAGTTGCTCAGTTTGTTAACTCCAAAAGTTTCAAGTGTTAAGTTTATTCACCCCCCCTCTAAACTTAACTAAAGCCTTTTCAAGGGACCAAAAATTGGTATCGGAGCAGTGCTTCTGTTCTGAAGTAATCCTACTTGTCTTTCTTGTGAAAATACTTTGAAAACTTTTTCAAGTTTATGATTTTCAAAGCTTTGCATCATGGATAACAACCAGTATGCTAGAACAATGTTGATGTGTTCTTTAGATCGTTTTGATGAGTATAAACGTTGTATGCAGGCTTATTTAGCTGCAACACATGATGATATGATGGATGTGTTGACAGATGGACCACTAGAGATCACCAAGTCAGTAACAGTGGGAGATGAGACACAGTACATTCCAAAACCAAAAAGGGAATGGACTGCTGAAGATAGAAAAAGAGCAAATCTCAACAATATTGCTATTGATATCATATACAGAACTTTGGATAGAAATATGTATATGAAGGTGAAAGATTGCAAGACTGCAAAAGAACTTTGGGACAAGTTACAGTTAATCTGTGAAGGCACTGATGCTATCAAGAAAAACAAGATCAGTGTGGCAAAGAAGAAGTTTCAAGAGTTCAAAATGAAACCAAATGAAACCATTGAACAAATGGAGTCAAGATTCAATGCAATCATGTATGAACTCACCCTACTGAGTGTGAAGTACTCACAAGAAGAAATAAATTCAAAAATCTTGGAAGCAATACCTGCAAAAGAAGTCTGGGAGATGAAGGTGACTGCCATAGAAGAAATGAGAAGTTTACATGAAGATGACACCTTCAAATTATTTTCAGATCTTAAGGCCTATGAATTCAAAGCAAGAAGCTTGTACTTGAGGCTCAAAAAGAAGAACCAAAGACTCATCAGATTGGTGCTACACATCAAGAATAGACATCATGAGCTCAAGATGATCTACTAGATGAGATGCAAGAGCAGATTGCCCTACTGAGCAAGAAAATCAGAATGATGAAAACATGAAAGGGTTCTCCAAGGAATTTCACAAAGAAATTCAGTGAAAAGAAGAAGGAAGAATCAAATAAAGATAATGATTACTTGTGCTATCATTGCAAGAAACCAGACACTTCAAACTCTGACTCGTCTGGATTAAAACCAAAACGGAACCTGATTATCTTTGCTTCAATTGCAAAAAGCCTGGACATTTCAGACCTGATTGTCCACACCTACTGAAGAGCAAGAGCCAACAAAGAAGATCTGGCATGAAAGCTATGGTTGCTGAAGATGAATCAGGATATGAAGTAGAATCAGAAAAGGGAAATGAATCTGATGATACTGCACTTGTTGCTGAGATGGAAGATTATGCTTTAATGGCTAATATGGATTGACGATAGGTGGGCCCGTTGGGCCGGGTTATCCATAATTGGGCCAGGCCCAAAGTTAGACAATCAAGATAAAGGATTAGCAAGGCAGGACCGAAAGTGCTGACCAGAACAATTAGAGGAGCAGGACTCCATCATACACTGCGCAGAAGTATCTCTAGACATTAGCTGTGCAGAAGTATCCCTAGACAGATACTCGGCTGGGTACAACAAAGACTGAGTCAACATCAGTTCAACCACTTGTAGACGTGGGTAGAACCCACGACCAATGACATACAAAGATAACCGGTGATAACTTCCCATCACACAAGAAAGAGGATCACGATCTACAATTATAAAAGGAACACCCTGAACTACGAGGGGGACTTGATTCTAGTTTACTATCAAAATTGGATACGTAGGTAGCTCTCTCAAAGAGTTCAGTCCAAAATTATACACAAATCTCATTGTTCTTATATTATTTTCCTAATTAGAATTACCCAATTACCCGATTGTAAAATTCAGACTACATCATTTGGCGCTAGAAGGAGGGCCAGATTCTAGTTAGTGAGCAATTATTATAGTAAAAATGGCAAGAAATCAAGGAAATTCAAAGAAGCAACAAAATCAAACAGAAAAGGAAAATCGAACCGGTGAAAAGAGCCCAGATCGAAATGATCAAGAAACCGGAAAGAAAATTCTGGAGGAAGGACAGACAAGCAATCCAGACGCAGTTAAACAAATGTTTGTAGAAAACCTTGCAAATCTAAAAGGGGAAGAGATAAAAGCCATATATGAGGCGGTTTTGAAAGCGAGAAATCAAGATAATGATATCTCTGAAGCACTTACCCCGCTTCAAACGGCTAAAAAAGAAAAGCAAGAGGCAGAATCTAGCATACAAGTGGTGGTTACTCACCCAGGTGGTGATAACGCCAGAGCAGAGTTAGACGTTATGCTTAAGCCTAAGCAAGACGAATTTAGGCTGGTGTCTCCTTTCAGTGAAGACATCGATGCGTTTCCGTGTCCTCCAGGATTTAAGATCCCAAAGATCCAGGCATATGACGGAACTAAAGATCCATACGATCATATCCATCAAGACATCCAAAGACATGAATTTGTATAACGCCTCCGTAAGAGATGAAATGCAAGGCGTTTGCAACTCTTCTAACAGAAAGGCAAGAGATTGGTTCAACAAGTTGAACCCCGAGATCCATACCGCATTTCCCAACTCGACTGTAAAGTTCATGCATGCATTCATCGCAAAAGACCTTTCCAGAGGAACCGTACATACTTGCTAACCATTAGGCAAAAAGTGATGAAACAGTGTTGCAGTTTATCAAGAGATTCAACGGAGAATCATCCCAGATAGCAGATCTGGATGATAAATTCTTAGTAGCATCCTTCGTGGCAGGTCTCAGAGAAGGACGGTTACATGCAAAGCTGAGCAGAGAATGTCTGGAAATTGCATACAGAAATTGTCAAGGAGAAGAGGCTAACAGAGCCAAGAGAGAGGAATCCCACATGGATTCAAAAAAGGGAAAGACTGATGATAGGTCTGATAAGAAGCAAAAATCTGTTTGGGATAGGGTAACCGCTCCCATTTCTGAGAGGTTAGGGAAAAAAAGTTCTTTGCAGGACAGAGACCTTATTCCTCTGAACAGATCTCGTGACCAAGTTCTGGCAATTATAGAAAAGAAAGGGATCTCCAAGACTCATCCACCATTGAGGGGTCCAAGGGAGAAGAGAGACCATACCCGATGGTGAAAGTATCATAAAGACATTGGACATGACTCGAGCAAAGGCAGGGACTGATCGAGATATATGACGCAAAGAAGAATGGAAGGAAAGATCGATGAGTGCATCGATCGAGCATAGGGGGACAACCCCAGATGAAGGAGAGAATTTAAGAAACAACACAACAATCATGATAGGTACAATCAAAGGAGACATAGAGATCCGTCTCCTGATGCTGATGGGCATAGAGAAAATGCCTCAATCAACACGGTGAATACGATCGTTGGGGGGCCAGGAGAAGTTAATAAAGCTGCCCAGAAAGAAAAAAATGGCAGCTCAGAAAAAGACGGAGTGGCAAAAAAACAGAAGGTGATGGGAACCGTTCAGTACGGCCCAAGAGTTGTACTACCAGCCATCGTGAGCAACGAAGGACTGGTAATAGAAGCGGTTATTCAGAAAAACCTGGTCAGAAGAATCTGCATAGACACCGGCAGCGCAGTAAACATGCTGTATTACAGTGCGTTCCAAGCAATGAAGCTAACGGACTCGGAGTTGACTCCTATGTCAACTCCTCTTTTTTGATTTACCGGGCCACCCATACATCCTGTGGGTATGTTAAAGCTATTGACGACTTTTGGCACCACAGAGCAGGACTCTGATGGTCAATTATGTAGTGGTAAAAACTCCATCAGCTTATAATGTGATTTTGGGAAGACCAGCATTGATTGTTCTAAGGGCAGTTGTTTCACCGGCACTTAACAGTATGAAATTCCCAACTTTTGAAGGAGAAGATACCGTTAAAGGAGATGTGGATGCTGCCAAAAATTGCTATACAACCACAATCAGTGGAAAAATGAAGGTGCAACAGGTGACAATGGAAGATCTTGTTCCAGATGAAGAAAAGAGCTGGCAATCCAACGATCCTGTGGAATTAATAATGCTAGATGAACCGAACCCTGAATCCCGAGTCAGCATAGGATCATGGATACCAGCTGAACAGAAACAGATGCTGGTCAGAATCTTGAAAGATTTCAAAGATGTGTTTGCATGGAAAGCAAGTGACATGCCTGGGCTATCAACAGAGTTGGCTGTCCATAAGCTCAACATCGATCCAACCAGGAAACCAGTGAAGCAAAAGAAAAGATCGTTTGTGTTAGGAAATCTACGCGGGAACGCAGCGGAATTCAAAAATTTATTTCCTATCGACCCAAGATCGACTTCGTTTAAGCAATAAACAAATAGATAGTAGACGGTGGTTACCTTGGTTGATCTAAAAGATCGACGCTTTGACCGCCTAAGGAGAGTAGTTCTCGCATGAGCCGCCCAGTGTTCGGCCTCTACCGCTAGTCCACACGAACAGCCGCGGAATCCCATCATGGATTGCTATTGGAAAACTCCGGTTGCTAAACCGCCCTTTTCCCTCTCTCCAACTCTCTAAAGGATGCTCTCTATTTTACACAAGAACTATTAGTTCTTGGAATTGTGTTGTACAAAAGAGCTTGACACCCACCTCTTATTTATAGTGGTTGGGGCGCCCCTATCTAGTGTGGAGGAGAAGAAAACCTTTTCCCAATAAAATAAGGAAAATATAATTGATTGATTTATCTCATTTATTACAATATCTCATATTAAATAAATCTAGGATATTGTCAATATCTTATATTGAATATTCCAAGATATTGTCAATATCTAATATTGACTATCTTTATTTTATTACCATAAATCAATTTACACATGTGTATATATCACATATATATTACACAAATAAATCTATTAATATCATATATATATACACGCATACTTGCATGCATGCAAATCCAATTTGCATTTATGCACACACGCATGTATAGAAATATATCTATATTATTTTATTTTATTAATATCTAATATTAATAATAGGTAATATTATTAATTAAATTGCACAATCCAAGTGTATCTTATACACAAATAAGTTGCGCCACCTTTACCCATAAATTGGCTTCCGGAATATTCTTTAATTAATATAATTAATATCTTGTATTTAATTTATTCATAATAAATAAATACCACCATATTAATTTACCACTATAACCTTTATAGTCTCGAGATAAACTTTCCTTATTTGGTTATCATCTATAACCACATTTTAATCCGGCTAGATATTCATATGTGTGTGACCCGATAGGCTTCCGAATATGTTGGCCGTAGACACAAAGTGCAAATTACGAAAATGCCCTTCATACCTAACGATCACGGGATAGCGTCTAGCAACACACCGTGACCCCCAATCATCGGAAGAGTCAAATGCAATAACTACTACCTTTCATGTGAAGCAGTTACCGTGTAACTTACAATCCTATCGCTGTAATAACATCCATACGGTCGTTAGTCGAGTGTCAAAACATCAACGACCGTATCTTATAATATGGATATCATGCTCTCTCGAAGTAACTCATTTACTCCCACTTTGCAAAGATTCACGAGAGTAAGACATTCCTTATAAGAAGGTCATTTCGGATATTCGATCCCAATCATAGGATACGCGATTCCCGGACGACCAATCATGTATACTCCGCATGTTTCAAAGATCATACCCAATCACTACCGCATGATCGCCCGTGGCTGTGGAAACCTCAATAGTGTCAAAGCATGACAATCCACACCGTGATGCCATGTAGACTCGGTCTTAAGGATAATTACACAACCGCCACATAGTGTGACACTTATCCGTGTAAGGGTCGACCTAACGACGCATTCTCTAATACACGCCCACGCATACCCAAGTGTCTCTACACTTCGATAGACGAGATCTATCCTCGCCTTAAAAAGACAAAGACATCTAATACGTGCTAGTCTATTTATACTATCAATGTCCCGCTTGATAGTACATCAGCCTAGAGACATTTAAGTATCAAACTTATTAAAGTGATTAGAGATCTCATCAACCATAATCGCCTATCATGGTTTCTCTATCACAATTTAACACTAAGGACGTTATCATATAACAATTCATAATTGGTTCTTTAAAAGAACAGATATATGACAACAGAAAAGCCATTTAATATATGTATAAACATAAATAAATAGTAGAAATGATCCGACCCGGTTGGATCCGGTCCAACCCGATTGGGTTTAGGACACTATTCCAACAATCTCCCACTTGGCCTAAAACCAATCACTCGTACACACAAGACCAAGTTGAAACCAAGAATCTCATGCAATACTCGCAACCAGCACTAGCCATAAACGGATCGCTATCCGTGGAGACTCAGACTACCTTCATATCATGTTCCAAATGACCAAGTCAAAGGAACCGCCTCAACACACACATGAATCTCTGACGAGACCCTGGTCCTTGCTTCAAGCAATGAATCCAGTTACTATATCAGCTATATAGAAAAGGTGGAAGAACCGTACAAGGTTCAGGAATGAACCTTCTAGATCCATGTACTGCTCCCGCTGTGCCTTCAAGGCAATACTGTGTTTTGGCTAAGTTGTAGAGTTTACAGTGACCCATAGGCTAGAACATTTCCAAACTCAACCGTATCACTTATTCAAAGTGATCGCAAACCTGCATCAGAGCTCCCACTCGCCTTCATAAGACTCGGGATATACGCCTGTATGTCTACGTTTATTTAATTCCAAGTTTCAATAAACTAGGAAACTTTCCTTAACTTGTTTAAGGATATTCTCGACATTCACCAGATTTACTTTCATACTTGCTCATGACTATTCATGGACTATGAACATCCGGCATTACCTTTATGATGGTTTCTATCGCAGTAGCGAAGGAAACCTTCCATAAGCATCATCTTTCACCTTATCTTTAGGACTAACGTCCTAACATAGATAGATCTTGAGAACACCGGCTAGCAGTACCTCCTTACGCGATCTATGCTAAACTTCTTTTAGCATCACATCTATATAGGTAAACTATAATCTAACAGCAGCTAAATCTATCGCTATAGATTCTAAAATAAGAACTGCTAATCCAAGTGCTTTCCTAAAGACCTTGAACTACCAAACATTAATTGACTTTGACATGGGGAGATGATTCATGAGAGAGATATCCAATACCTTACTCAAAAATCGTAACACACTCCCACTATCTATCTTGCACATGGGCATATCCTTCTTTTGACTAAATCAAACTCCTTTGATTATCAAACAAAGAAATTGTCTAGAGAAACTTGTTTGAGTCCATAAATGGATCTCGTGGGCTTACATATCATGTTATTGTCTATGAATATCGAGCTGTCTGCCCAACGTCTTCAACACTATCATATAGCCATGATACGAAGTTATAACAAGCATAGTCTGAATAGAACTGGGCACAACCGGCCGCATAAAGACAATTACAAGGTTTACACCTCATACCCTTCAGCCGTCACTATAGCCTTATGGTAATCATATTACTATCCATGTCAGCCTTTCAGGGACACTCCCCTTAGGTAAGACAGACTAGGTTCACAATCTGGTTGTCACTGATGGAATCTAATTCATATATTATGGCTCCTAGCCATATCTCTCAATCTTGCCTCTCAAACATTCTTTCACAAGTCGTGAGATATTCATTCTTCAAGATGAACATACCAACAGCCTCTTCAGGCTTGAGGTTATCCACAGACTTACAGAACTTTTGTGTGCACTGAGCAAATGATCTACACCTCATCGCTATGTGGCGCCTCGCTTCATGTTCCATTGGTTGAATATATCTTTGGGGTTCTCAAACTCTTTTGAGATCTGATTCACTCCCACTGTTTCTTTTGGAAGAAACACTTCCTTTAGAAGACAACATGTTTGGAGACAAACATTTTGCTCCGCGGACAAGTAAACAATATCTAGCGTACTTGCTAAGATATTCCACAATGTTTCATATGTCGTACTAGGCTCCAAGCCTTTCTGACTCAGCCTATGACAACTTCAAATCATCGGTTAAGATAGATTTGACATTATCCTCTTCCATATCTAATATGGAATTTATTCAACCTTTATTCTTTGGAACTTGGTTAAGTATAAGGGCACTATCCCGAAACGGGTAAGGGATACTCCGCACGGCTTGTGTCACACCTTTATCATATAAAGTGTTGTTTCCATTTTGGGAACACAATATAATTGCGTATCCCAAAGATGGTATCCTTCAAGGGAGAATCTTATTCCCTTTCAGACGACTTCTGAAACACCCTTCAGGTATTAATTACTTCAATCCAATTGAAGATTAATTCCTAAGTAGCTCATCAATCTCATATTCGTACTGGCTCAAACTTTTCGGGCTTTCCGAATTATGCACTTCACTGAGTACACTTGACTATAGTCGTAGAGATTAATAAACAATTATTTATGGAATTAATTGTCACAAGCCAACAAACATCGGTATGTTCAGGCTTTAGACAATTTTTCTAGATTTTACAGCCTTTTCATAAAAGGGTATTTTAGTCATCTTTAGATAAGATACACATAACCCACATGATTCATAATCATATGGTTTAACATCATCAGAATGACGTTTAATTACACGCTTCCCTTCCAGAGAGACTATGTCTAGAGTAACCACAAATCAAGGATAATAACCATACAAATATTTAGTTGAGATCTCATCACTTATATCATCTATATAGTGACATCAATCTAGTATGTTAGATTCAGTGACCTTCCAACTTTATCGGAATAACATTTATTCTTTACAATTGAATATGTCTACTAAATCCTAACAAATAACTCGAAAGCATGTTCTTTATAAGAACCGAACATAATAACATTTATTTAGTTCCCTTTATCGCTTTACTAGATCCGAATATGGTAAGTGTTACAACGCTTGCTTCACCTTCCATATCTCAGATTTAATCTTTCTAATTTAATCACACTCGCAAGATATCATATATCTAAGAGTTGACTTGAACTTAGATAGATTTATCTCAACTCACTTGCCTATAATAGAAACTTCAATAAGTTCTCTATTTAAGCACATGCCCTAAATTTTCCTTTTAATCCTTCAAGCACTTGTAGAATGTTTCTTATTGTAGTCTTCATAAGACTTAAGAAAGATCACAAGAGCCATGTCTTTAATTCCCTTTCATAAAGAAAATCTAAAGTTTATTAAATAGTTTATTTAACCTTTTAAATCGTATTTAAAACATTAACTATTTAATTAACCTTTAAGCAATGGCAGAATTAAGTCTATACTTAAATCTTACAATTTTGAAAACAACCTTTTCAAAATTCGATGTGGTCATTCTTATTCAACGTTTGAATTAATTGTCATCGTATGACAGAATGATCATCTTGGATCGTATCCAATTTTTTTGACTAATTCATTGAAACTTAATTATTTCCAATGATTTAATCATATCATGAGCTTCCGCTTTCATTAATAATTAAAGTCTCGGAGCACTGCATCAATTATGTAATCTCCTTGTCTCTAACTACTATAACGGGATTGCTCATGTCATTGCTTATTTTAAAAGGATTAAAATTACTTAACCATATTTGAGAACGTTTCTCAAAATTAAAAGTCATAATTTGGTTTTACTAATCGAGAATAAAACATAAATATAAAGTTTGCTAAAACTACAACATTAAAATGAAAATAAAAGAGTGTTGTTGTTTATACACGCAAAATCAAAAATGGTCTTTTGATTTATGATTTTGCTCCCACTAGTCAACTACTCCCAATTGACTTTCAAGAATCTTTCAAAATTCTTTAGTGGCCAAGATCCCATCTGGTTACCCCGATTCCCGACGAGGGCCGATCAACCGGAATAATTCGAAAGGTATGTAACTCTTACCAATCACATCTCTATGTGACTCTTGGTGGTTGACTAGTCAACTCTTTGACAATTCACATCTTTATGTGGTAGTCAACCCTTGCCTCTAGAATAAGACGGTCCCGACGAGGCCAATCACCGCAATACTCTAGTCAAGTCATAACCCAATATTCGCGAGATCTCATAATGATCATATCTCAATAACGACGATATACCCGTGGTAGGTCAACTCCCGACGAGGGCCGATCATTGATCCGAACAAAGGCTCTTCACCATCGCTATAATATTGGGAGACAATTTTCGACTTGATTTTTGTTGTGGAAGTATTTACGTAAATTAATTCACTTAATTAATTTTAATTACGGTCTCATCAAATATATCTATCTCTATAGACATACATCCTACACATTTATCTAGATCGTGCCTAGTCATGCATCTATCGTATCATATAAAATAAATACAAGCACAAAATAAATAAATGCGTAAAGTAACCGGTATTATCATGGACTTTTCCTAGGTGCGGTTTCAATACAAACCGACGAAAACCGCTGGTCACAATCTAAGGGTAGCTGCAACCGCCAATAGGATCTTTAATGCTCCATTCTCCAATGGGATCTTTATTTTCGCCTTTCTTTGGTCTCCATCTTCTCGCTTCCATTCTTGTTACATTTAATTCTATCTAATAAAATAAATACACCCGCCGCACACAGGGGAGCTAACGGGAATGGGATGAATGCAGAAAATAAACTAGGTCACGTTCTTCATAACGGCCTAGGACAATTTTTAAAGCAACAGAAAATTAAATCATTCACATCTATCCTATTGGTCGAGTCCATGATCAATCGGGATCCATATAATCATATTATATCGACTATATCTAATCCATACAATGAAATCTTGTGAAAGAGATAAAATTAAAATTTAACTACTTGCGTCTTAATTAATCAATTAACATTTAATCTATTAAATAATTTTATCCAATCAATTAACTAATTAACATTTAATTAATTAAATGATTTTAATCGAAATAAAATTAACGATTAATTTTAAACCGATTCTAATTTTAATTTTAATTAATTAGAACTATTCCAAAATAAATCAAAATTAAAATTATTTCTCTTTTGTTTCTTTCCTTTTGATTCAGAATCAAAGGGATGCCTTTGGTTTCTAAACCAAAAGGCATCTTCCTAAACCAAATTTGGCTTAGTTCCAGCCATTTTCCAAAATCAAAATTTTGGAAGTGGCATAGTCTAGGCCTTTTACAAATCAAATATTTGAAAGGGCTGAGCTCATTCCAAATCAAATATTTGGAAAGGCCAAATAATTTTGGTTTAGGCTCAGCCACTTTCCAAAATCAAAATTTTGAAGTGGCTTGTGCCTGCCCTTTCCCAAAATCAAATATTTGGAAAGGGCCTAGGCCTATTCCAAACAAAGTTTGGAAAGACCATTATTATTTTAATGCCATATGGCATCCCAATGGCCCAAACTATTTGAACCATTGGTTAGCCATATGACACAACTAAACAAAAGAAGAATTACCAATCACAACTATGAACCATATTGAATCACAAAATACACAAAACAAAAATTTGAAGATCCGCCAGTATTGACCGGTCAACCGACTGCCGGCAGCAGGCTGCCCTGCTGCCGCCGCCGCCGACCAGCCGCCGCCGGTGGTGGTGCCGCCGCCAGTCGGCCGAGCACCACCTGATCTACCTTTTTTTTTTCTTTTCATGCATCACTTTTGTGAATAAAAAATCTTTCATCTTTTAATAATGTGATTTAAACGATAAAATTAACTACGCATAATAAACTGCTTATTGCTTAAACTCGAAGCTCTCTCTGATACCACTGTTAGGAAATCTACGCGGGAACGCAGCGGAATTCAAAAATTTATTTCCTATCGACCCAAGATCGACTTCGTTTAAGCAATAAACAAATAGATAGTAGACGGTGGTTACCTTGGTTGATCTAAAAGATCGACGCTTTGACCGCCTAAGAGAGTAGTTCTCGCATAGAGCCGCCCAAGTGTTCGGCCTCTACCGCTAGTCCACACGAACAGCCCGCCGAATCCCATCATGGATTGCTATTGGAAAACTCCGGTTGCTAGACCGGCCCTTTTCCCATCTCTCCAACTCTCTAAAGGATGCTCTATTTTTTACACAAGAACTATTAGTTCTTGGATTTGTGTTGTACAAAAGAGCTTGACACCCACCTCTTATTTATAGTGGTTGGGCGCCCCTATCTAGTGTGGAGGAGAAGAAAACCTTTTCCCAATAAAATAAGGAAAATATAATTGATTGATTTATCTCATTTATTACAATATCTCATATTAAATAAATCTAGGATATTGTCAATATCTTATATTGAATATTCCAATATATTGTCAATATCTAATATTGACTATCTTTATTTTATTACCATAAATCAATTTACACATGTGTATATATCACATATATATTACACAAATAAATCTATTAATATCATATATATATACACGCATACTTGCATGCATGCAAATCCAATTTGCATTTATGCACACACGCATGTATAGAAATATATCTATATTATTTTATTAATATCTAATATTAATAATAGGTAATATTATTAATTAAATTGCACAATCCAAGTGTATCTTATACACAAATAAGTTGCGCCACCTTTAGCCATAAATTGGCTTCCGGAATATTCTTTAATTAATATAATTAATATCTTGTATTTAATTTATTCATAATAAATAAATACCACCATATTAATTTACCACTATAACTTTTATAGTCTCGAGATAAACTTTCCTTATTTGGTTATCATCTATAACCACATTTTAATCCGGCTAGATATTCATATGTGTGTGACCCGATAGGCTTCCGAATATGTTGGCCGTAGACACAAAGTGCAAATTACTTAAAATGCCCTTCATACCTAACGATCACGGGATAGCGTCTAGCAACACACCGTGACCCCCAATCATCGGAAGAGTCAAATGCAATGACTACTACCTTTCATGTGAAGCAGTTACCGTGTAACTTACAATCCTATCGCTGTAATAACATCCATACGGTCGTTAGTCGAGTGTCAAAACATCAACGACCGTATCTTATAATATGGATATCATGCTCTCTCGAAGTAACTCATTTACTCCCACTTTGCAAAGATTCACGAGAGTAAGACATTCCTTATAAGAAGGCCATTTCGGATATTCGATCCCAATCATAGGATACGCGATTCCCGGACGACCAATCATGTATACTCCGCATGTTTCAGTATCATACCCAATCACTACCGCATGATCGCCCCGTGGCTAGGGGAAACCTCAATAGTGTCAAAGCATGACAATCCACACCGTGATGCCATGAAGACTCCGGTCTTAAGGATAATTACACAACCGCCACATAGTGTGACACTTATCCGTGTAAGTGGGTCGATCTAACGCGTCGCATTCTCTAATACACGCCCACGCATACCCAAGTGTCTCTACACTTCGATAGACGAGATCTATCCCTGCCCTTAAAGACAGAAGACATCTAATACGTGCTAGTCTATTTATAGTATCAATGTCCTGTTTGATAGTACATCAGCCTAGAGACATTTAAGTATCAAACTTATTAAAGTGATTAGAGATCTCATCAACCATAATCGCCTATCATGGTTTCTCTATCACAGTTTAACACTAAGGACGTTATCATATAACAATTCATAATTGGTTCTTTAAAAGAACAGATATATGACAACAGAAAAGCCATTTAATATATGTATAAACATAAAGAAATAGTAGAAATGATCCGACCCGGTCGGATCCGGTCCAACCCGATTGGGTTTAGGACACTATTCCAACAGTTTGCACCAGAAAGGATACAGGCTGTCCAGCAATAAGTTGAAAAGTTGTTGCAGGCCAACAAGATTAAAGAAGTTATCTATCCAGAGTGGCTAGCAAATCCGGTGCTAGTCAAGAAGCCAGATGGCAGTTGGAGAATGTGTGTGGATTTTACAGATTTGAACAAAGCTTGTCCTAAAGATAGTTATACTTCCCCTAGAATTGACAGGCTAGTAGACTCTACAGTTGGTTATGAAATATTTGCTTTCTTAGATGCTTATAAGGGATATCATCAGATTATGATGGACCCTGTAGATGCTGTAAAAACTGCTTTTATTACTGAATTTGGTTCCTACTACTATGTGTCTATGCCTTTCGGATTAAAGAATGCAGGGGCTACCTACCAAAGGGCAGTCAATACCATTTTCAAACAACAGATTGGAAAATCAATGGAAGTATATGTGGATGACTTATTGATCAAGAGCAGGACTCTTGACCAATATTTGAATGATGTAGCAGAAGTTTGTCAGGTTTTAAGACAAACATGGATGAAATTGAACCCAAAAAATTATACTTTTGGAGTGAGGTCGGGCAAATTTCTGGGTTATATGATATCTAAAGACGGTGTCAGGGCCAACCCTGATAAATTAGAGGCTTTAAAGACCATACCTGAACCGAAGAATATTAAAGAAGTTCAGCGATTAACAGGAAGATTAGCAGCGCTAAATCGATTCTTGTCGAAATCTGCACAGAAGTCGTTGCCATTCTTCAAAATTCCCAGGAAGGCCAGTCCATTTGAGTGGAATGAAGAATGTAAACAGGCTTTTCAGGATTTAAAAGATCATATCAGTCACCTGCCAACTCTAACTCCTCCTCAGGAAGGTGAGATACTATTTCTTTACTTGTCTTTTTGCAATGAAGCAGTAAGTGTTGTGTTAGTAAAGCAACATGGCATGATACAAAGGCCAGTATATTTTGTAAGCAAAGCCCTACAAGGACCTGAGATTAGATATTCTGAGGTGGAAAAATTGGTCTTAGCCCTAGTACATGCCACAAGGAAATTAAGACCATACTTTCAAAGTCATCCTGTGATTGTGTTGA
Organism: Gentiana macrophylla; assembly: GCA_026214975.1. NCBI lineage: Eukaryota > Viridiplantae > Streptophyta > Magnoliopsida > Gentianales > Gentianaceae > Gentiana > Gentiana macrophylla. Next base: position 121,799 of record JAOBSW010000385.1, on the reverse strand, counting down.
CAAATCAACCTTTAAAGCAAATTTTAGATAAACCAGACAAGTCTGGAAGGTTAGCAAAATGGGTAGTTGAATTGGCAGGGTTTGATATCGAATACAAACCAAGAACATCAATTAAAGCCCAAGAATTAGCCGATTTCTTGGCAGAAGAAAAATCCGGAGCAGGACTCCTACTCATTAGCCCAAAAGGTGAAGAATTCCCATATGCTCTTCATTTTGACTTTCAAGCTACTAACAATGAGGCAGAATATGAAGCTTTGATAACTGGATTAAACCTAGCACAGAAGTTAGGTGTTCAAAATCTGAAAGTCTACACGGACTCACAGCTGGTAACAAATCATATCAACGGAGAATACGAGGCAAAAGAAGGCCCTATGAAAAAAAACCTTGCAGTGGCACAAAGGAAATTGCAAAATTTCTTAATGGAGAAGTGGAACAAATAACTCGGGCCCAAAATACCAGAGCAGATGCTTTATCAAAGCTAGGATCGAATTTCTTATCCAACAAAAAGGTGTTAGTTGAGCAGTTAAAGCAGAAGAGTTGTGATGAAATTGAAGTACAACCAATAACACAGGCAGAAACCTGGATGGATCCAATTTTAATGTATCTGAGAGATGGAAGACTGCCTGAAGATAAAGTACGCGCCAGAAAACTGATAAGACTCTCAGCCAGGTATGCTCTATTCAACGATGTTCTGTATAGAAAATCTTATGCTCCTTGGTTGAGATGTGTTACTCCAGATGAGGGAGATTATGTACTAAGAGAAATCCATCTCGGAATTTGTGGAAATCATTTGGGAGCAAGAACTCTGGCCAGGAAATGTAGGCTCTACGGGTATTACTGGCCAGAAAGGCAAGACGACGCAGAAAATCTGGTCAGAACTTGCAGGACATGCCCTGTGCATAGCAATTTATCACATAGTTCAGTACAGAAGATGATACCAATTGTATCTCCATGGCCTTTTGATCAATGGGGAGTAGACTTAGTGGGTCCACTACCCCGAGCACCGGGAAATTTCAAGTTTCTAGTGGTGGCAGTGGATTATTTCACCAAGTGGCTGGAAGCTGAACCTTTAACCACCATCACAGCCAACCAAATACAAAAGTTCCTATGGAAAAATATTCTATGCAGATATGGAATTCCTAAAGTTCTCATCTCTGATAATGGCACATAATTTGAAGATCAAGGAGTGCAGGCCTAGTGCACAAACCTAGGAATCTCCCAACACTTTACATCAGTGGCCTATCCCCAAGCCAATGGGCAGGTAGAGCAGACCAATAGGCAAATAAAACAGGGTCTGAAGAAAAGATTGGAACAGGAGGGATCTCATTGGGTAGACCATCTCCCAAATATCTTATGTGCATACAGGACTACACCGAATACCGCTACACAGGAAACTCCATACTCCTTGGCGTATGGAAGCGAAGCAGTGATACCAGCAGAGATTGGACACAAATCTCCCAGGACAGAATTATACTGTCCAGAAACACAAGAGGTAGACATGATGCACGTCAAGGATGAGTTGGAGCATAAAAGGGACATAGCCTTGATACATATGGCCAAATACAATCAGAGGATTGCTCAATATTACAACTCCAAAGTTATAGGTACGTATTTTAAAGAAGGCGGTTTAGTTCTGAGGCGAAATGATGCTAGCAAGCAAGGTCCCACTAGAAAGCTAGACCAAAATTGGGAAGGTCCTTATAAAATTATCAAAGTGCATGGAAAGGGATCTTATCAACTAGCTAATGCCTATGTAAAAACAATTCCTAGAAGTTGGAATGTTGTTCACCTAAGGAAATTTTTTCCTTAGGATAATTTTATTTCCTTGAGTAATGCTACGTTGAATTATTATTCCCTTTTTAATTTTATGATTATACATGTGAATATTTTTAACGTGTGTTGGAACAAGGAATTAAAGACATGATGCTTGATTATCAGTAAACTTGCAACGCAAGAGAGTTCTGGGCAGAAGACCCAATTAAAAAACATAAGATTAAAACTTGCAGCGCAAGAAAACCTGGGTAGCAAGCCCAAGAAACGAAATATAAGTGCCAAACTTGCAGCGCAAGGGCATCTGGGCAGAAGTCCCACTTAAAAAATATAAGTGCCAAACTTGCAGCGCAAGGGCATTCTGGGTAGAAGTCCCACTTAAAAAATATAAGTGCAAAACTTACAGCGCAAGGGCATTCTGGGCAGAGGATCCACTTAAAAAGATAAGTGCCAAAATTGCAGCGCAAGGGCATCCGGGGCGTAAGTCCAAGTAAAAACTCAAGTGTAAAACTTGCAAGGATGTTCTCATGCAATGCACACAATTAAAATATATGGAACTTGCAAAGGCAAGAAGATTACAGGCAAAGAACATTAATGTCCTAGATATTTAACTACCAAGGCATTTCAGTGCAGCTTATACTATAAAGATAAAGAAGCTAAGGATAAATAATCCTAACTTCTTTGCAGCGCAACAAGGAGATAAACACTCTAAGCCTCAAAAAAGAAACAGATTCAAATATTTCAAATGATCAAAGTATCAACAGCAAATAGCAGATACAATTATTACATCAAAATCCACTCAAAAGTCACAGCAAAATCCAAAGTTTCAAGATAATATATGAATTAAGACGACAGTCGCGTAGGTCGGAAAGGTATGAGTAGTAGAAGGTGAAAGAGCAGATTTCTTCTTGGCATACTAGCGGACAATGTCTTCTCCACTTTTATATTCGTCATACCGCTTGGTGAAGATTTCTCCAGCTTTCTTATCATACAACTTGTGATTGGGCAGAGTGCTAGTCACCAAGTCAGCTGGCTTAGCTTCATCCACACCAAGGGTATATCCTCTGCGCAGCGCCGGAGCTTGGATAATCTGAATTTCCTCATAAGTTTGAGGAGAAGCCTTGTACACGGAAACAACTCTCTGGACAACATTCTGGGCAGGAGATTCCTCCATCTGCCTCAAAGTTTCGTCAAAATCGGCTTTCATCTTCTTTGCCATAGCCAGATGATGTTGATTTTCCTCTCTCATCTGCCTCAGCTGCTCATCTCTAAGTTTTAATTTTTCTTCTTGGGTGAACAACAAACCTTCAGCTTTGGCAAGATTGGCCTTTAATATCTCAACTTCCAGACGGGCAGCTGTCTTGGAAGACGTTAACAAATGATTGGCTTCTTCCAAACTAGCCACCTTGGCATTAGCCTCATCCATGTGCACCACCTTTTTCTGCAGGGCTGCAATGTCCCTAGCCATGCTAGATGTCTTTTTATGAAATGACTTACCCAGGCGGTTACACTACAAAAGATCGAATCTTAGAAGATGAAAATCGAAGAAAACTATAGTAAAATCGATGAAAAACTGCTTGCAGATTCAGCAAAATCTTCAGCAGACATGTCCTCGAAATCAAAAGAGGAATCACTAGTAGAAGTCCCCGATGAAGCAAGTATATATATTTTCTTGCTTTTTTGGGGGACAGACCTCAACGGCACAGCAGTCAGAGCAGAATCCGGGTTAGCAGGAGGAATTTCTGAGTCGATTGGAGTTGTGTTCTCTGTGATGCTCGGGAGTATCTGAACATAAGGTTCCAACACAAAGAATGATTCGGGTAATTCCCTCCGAGGCAAAGACTTACATCTCCCCGTTACTTTCGAAAGCGTAAATCTCCCTTGATCGTGGGCGGTTGATAATGTCTGCTCGTAATCCTCTTGTATCGGGCCGCCGCTTCCTCTTCCTCATCGATGTCGGTGTTAATCAAATCATCCACATAAGCAACTACAAACAAAACAACAATCAAAATATGTTCAAAAACAAGAGCAAAAAGCAAGTACAAACATTCATTTTCTATACTGTTCTTTGGAGAACTCCACATAGCCAACAGGACCCGCGGTATGAAGCTGCACAGCAGTTATCAAAGCAGAACTTATGAAGTCTAAGGTTAAAGAGATCTTGTTGCTGGCCAGATACTCAGCGTGGGTAGCATCAATAAAGTCTTCCAATTTGTCTTTCATGGAAGAAGTGTTCCAACGACCAAGATTCGCCTCAGCATTGTGCTTCACAAAGAAGAAATGCTCTGACCATTTTTTCCTAGTTTTGTCTTTACCGGATAAAGGAATAATATGGCTTAATATACCGGATCTACGACAGAAGTGGTACCATCCTCCACTACCTTGTGTCAATTTACACTGATAAAAGTTCCTAAATAACTTTAAAGAGAAAGGCGTGGTTTTCAGGCGACACAAAATCATAAAACCTACAAGGAATTTGACACTGTTTGGGTGTATTTGACCAACCCCCAATTTATAATACTTCATTACCTCAATATACCCAGGAGGGAGAGGGAACCTTAAACCACTATGGAGCTGATCAGCATACACTGTACAGAAGCCTGCTGGGGGATTGTAAGCATACTCAGTGGACTTGGGGAGCAGAACTTCAAAAGGTTCAGTGCGAATCTTATAGGTTTTCAATAGACTGGCCATTTCGGTTTTGGTCATTTTACTAGAGACACCATGGCAAGCCATTATTGCCTTGGTTTTATCAAATCGATTGATTTCTCTCTTTAAAGTGTTTAATAAGGCAGTATGATCTTCTGGATATTGATTGACGATGGAAGTAGGAGTAAAAATCCCAGGAGGAAGAAGATGATATGGCAAAAGACACAGAGGGTTATCCCCAAAAGTAGAAGTATTTCCTAAATCAATCTGAGAGGACGGATGATCGGCCGGTATTACAGTTTCAGAGTGAGAGATGGGGTTGGAGGAACTCACTTCCTCACTCTCTAAGGCAATCGAGACTTCTTCCGGTGATTCAAACAATTTTTCTACAGAACCACTAGAGGCAGTATTGGCTCTCAAACTCATGAACGAAACAAATATTCAAAGGAAACAATAGAATAATGTAGAGACAAAACTTACTTGTAACTGCTGAAGAGCGATTCCAAAGGTCTGATATAGAGGTGTTGTTTGACAAGAAAGGTGATTATAAGACAAGAAGTGGATACGACGCAAGGGTTCAATTCACAGTTATAATAATGACCAAGTGTGACTTGGCCTCGTTTCACGATATAATAATAACAAAAGTTAAAGCGTTTCAGACTAGGGTGGCTGTGAAGCAGTCCACCCTAGTCTGGGGGGACTTATGACGATAGGTTGGCCCGTTGGGCCGGGTTATCCATAATTGGGCCAGGCCCAAAGTTAGAAAATCAAGATAATGGATTAGCAATGCAAGACCGAAAGTGCTGACCAGAACAATTAGAGAAGGAGGACTCCATCATACGCCGCACGTATATATCTCTGACAAAGGCGGTTAGGTTGTGCGTGTATATCCCTGAGCGAAATACTCGGCTGGGTACAACAAAGACTGAGTCAACATCAGTTAAACCGCTTGTAGACGTGGGTAGAACCCATGACCAATGACATACAAAGATAACCGGTGATAACTTCCCATCACACAAGGAAGAGGATCACGATCTACAATTATAAAAGGAATACCTTAAACTATGACGGGGACTTGATTCCAGTTTACTATCAAAATTGGATACGTAGGCATCTCTCTCAAAGAGTTCTGTCCAAAATTATACACAAATCTCATTGTTCTTATATTATTTTCCTAATTAGAATTACCCAATTACCCGATTGTAAAATTCAGACTACATCATGGATGAAACAGAGGAGGTATACAATTCTGTATCTATAGACACTCCTGCTGGAAATGATTGTGAATCAACCTGTGGTTCAAATCCTAAAAATTCTGACAATAAAGAAACTTTGGATGCCATCCTTAATCAACCGAGGATAATACAATCTGGTTATGAGATTGTGAAGGCTGAAAAAGAAGCTCTTCAATCAGATGTTGAAAGGTTAAATGCTGAATTAAGAATTCTGAAAGGTAAGGAAAAAGAAGTTGGACAGAATCAACATAAGCTTGTTGGACATTCAGTAGCTGCTGAATCTGCTGAACAAACATGTTCCTCCACTGCATTCAAATCTTGAAAGCCTTATGGTGATAGAACAGGGCTTGGATTTGGAACTCAACAATCTAATAAGAGTGGATCTAGTAAGGTCACTGAACCTACCACCAGAATTGGTCCTTAGTTTATACCTGCACAAGATCCAACTCCCAAAAGGGTTACACAACCAATTGTTAGACCTTATGGATGTGTAGAGTACATGTATGAACCAAAGTATGATACCTTTCAAAGAAGACCTTATGGAAACTTGCCAAGGGTCATGCTTACAACTGACCATTATGGACCCAAACAGGTTTGGGTACCTAAAATGCATTAACTTTGTTTTGTAGGGTGTCTGGTACTTTGACAGTGGATGTTCCAGACATATGATAAAGAATAAGCACTGTTTGCCAAATTTTGTGGCAAAGGATGGTCCAAGAGTGAATTTTGGCAACAAGAACACACCACGATATATAAGAGGATATGGCACACTTGTGAGAAATGGATTAACAATCAGGAATGTTACATATGTGGAAGGACTGGACTACAACCTACTGAGCAGTGGACAGTTTTGTGACATGGGTTACAAGGTCACTTTTGACAAAAACACATGTATTGTCATTAGTGAAAGAGGTGATCAAGTTGTGTTGGCTGGAAGAAGACAACAAAACATGTATGTTGTGGATTGGTCTACTACTATTCCAGAAACATGCCTGATTGTGCATACCAAGTCAGAACTCAATTGGTTATGGCATAAGAAGTTGAATCATCTAAATTTTGATGACATCAATCAGTTGGTGAAGAAGAAACTGGTAATTGGTTTACCTGAGATCACATTCAAGAAGGATGCTATATGTGATGCATGTCAGCAAGGCAAACAGACAAAATCAAGCTTCAAATCAAAGACTAAGCAGTCAACTAAAAGAGTTTTGGAGCTGATGCACATGGATCTGTTTGGACCAATTACACCAACAAGTGTAACAGGAAAGAAGTACACTTTAGTAGTTGTGGATGATTATTCAAGATACACTTGGGTAGTATTCATGAATAAGAAAAGTGAAACACTTCAAAATATGCCTGAACTTTTGAAGAGATTGCAAAATGAGAAAACTTTGACAGTAGTGAAGATCAGATCAGATAATGGTACTGAATTTCTCAACAAAGTTATAAGAGAATATTGTGAACAGAATGGTGTACTACATCAACTTGCTGCTGCTGGTACACTTCAGCGAAATGGGGTTGCTGAGAGAAGAAACAGGACTTTGAAAGAAGCAGGAAGGACAATGATTTGTGAAGCATTATTACCTGAAAGATATTGGGCTAAAGCAGTTAATACAACATGCTATACACAAAACAGGACCTCAGTGAACAAGAAGCTGTTGAAGACACCTTATGAGATCTGGAATGGAAGGAAACCTAATATATCCTATTTCCATCCATTTGGAAGCAAATGTTTTATCTTGAATCATAAGAAGCAATTGAAGACATTCCAACCAAAATCAGATGAAGGAATTTTCTTGGGATATTCTTCTGTCAACAAGGCATTCAGGGTACTGAATAAAAGGACACTGAAACATGAAGAAACAATACATGTTGTATTGGATGAACCTAAGTTCACTGGAGTGGAAGATGAAGCTTCAGAACCTGCCGAGAATCAACAAGTCACTGATCCAGAATGTGTTGAAGTTTTGGAAAGATTTAATGACTTAAAGATTTCTGATTCTGCCCCTGCTGAACACCATGCCGGTAACACTACTGATGCAACAACTAAAGCAGTTCAAGGATCTGCTGAACCCCTTGTTAAAGAAGCAACAGCAGACCCTACTGAAGATGATGTTCCTGAGAATCAATCTAACCAAAATCCACAATGGTTAAGGGATCACCCTGCTGAACAAGTTATTGGCAATATACAGCAAGGTGTGAGGACTAGAAGACAATTAGAAGCAATGTTTCTTTGCTTTCTATCTCAAATGGAACCTGAAGAGAGTTTGAGAAAGTAAATAATACTTGAGTAAACTTCAACTTGGTTTATTCATCATAAAAGAGTGAGTATAAATAGGTACAAGTAAGTGAGAAAGGTCCTAGTAGAGTATAAGCTAGGAGAGAGCAATTAATTACTAGAGTCGGCTAGTATTAATTGCTAGAGTTGTCTATTACCTAATAAGACAAAATAGAGTTACTTTATGACTTTATGACCTATTAATTGTTTATTCAATACAATTAATATGTCTTACAATTAATATGTCTCACAATTAATATGTTACACTAATGTAACGTAATATTTCCACACCCCCCCTCAAACTGGGTTGTATATGTTTATACAGCCAAGTTTGCTACTCAGTCTGCTGAACATAAGTGGCGGAATGGCCTTGGTGAGAATATCAGCATTCTGATCTGTTGAGGAAACATACTGGAGTTGAATAATCTTGGCATCAATCTTCTCCTTCGTGAAGTGTCTCACAATGTCCACATGTTTGGTTTTATCATGATGGATGGATCCTCTCGCCATGCATAAGGCTGAATTATTGTCACAAAGCAGAGTGTGATAGGTTCTTTGAATAGGTTCTTTGAAGTTCGATGGGACTCTTTTTATCCATAGAGCTTCACAAATACCCAAAACTAAGGCCCTGAGTTCAGCTTCAAGATCGCTTCTTAGAGACAGAGAGGTTGTTTCTTGCTCCTCCAGTGACAAGATTTCCCATACATAAGAACGATGCTTTGTAGTGGACCTTCTGTCTATGTGGCGGCCAACCCAATCGACATCGGTGTAAACCTTGATAGATCTCTCAAGTGGACTTGGTGAAATGCAGGCCTTGGCCAGAGTGGATTTCAAGTACCTCAAGATCATGTTCACAAAGATCCCAATGTTGCTCGGAGGGCAATGCATGTACTTGGCTTACTGGATCGACTCCATATGCAATATCGTGTCTTGTATGGGATAGATAAATGAGTTTCCTACAAGTCTCTCGATATTGATCCTTCCTGACAAAGAATGTCACCATGCAAAGAGGTATTACCGGGGTCTACTGGGATACAAAGAGGTTTGCAAACCCAAAGATACTAGTTTCCTTCAAAGAGTCCAAAGACATATTTCCTTTGAGAGATAGAGATACCCTGGTTGTTTCTTGCAATTTCCATACCAAGGAAGTATTTAAGATAGCCCAAATCCTTGACTTGAAACACCTTTGCCAAGTAGGGTCTTCAAATTTTGGATCTCAAGAGAGTCATCACCGATAAGGATGATATCATCCACATATACAATAAGAATGGACCTTCTCGGTTGGTTGTCTTGATAAACATAGTGTGATCTGAGTTGCATTGATGATATCCAGCAGCTTTGACCACACAGTGGTGAGTTTCCCAAACCAGGCTCTTGGGGATTGCTTGGGCCATATAGAGATTTCCTTTGTTTGCATACCTTGCCCTGAGTGTGAGGATTGACAAAACCAGGAGGTACATTCATGTAGACTTCCTCGGTGAGGTCACCATTGAGAAAAGCATTTTGATATCCAATTGGTGTAGAGGCCACCAAGTTGGACAACTAGAGAAATCAAAGACTGACAGCGTGTTCGATTTTGCCACTTGGTGCAAACGTTTCTTTATAGTCAATGCCATAAGTTTGAATGAAACCCTTGCAACCAACCTGGCTTTGTACTTGTCAATTGTACCATCACCATTGTATTTGATAGTGAATAACCATCTGCACAACCTGTCTTCTTCTTGCCTTTTGGAAGAGTTGTGAGATCCCAAGTATGATTATCCAGGAGGGCAGTCATCTCTGTTTTAACAGCAGCCTTCCACTTATCATTGTGAAGAGCCTCCTAAATATTTTTAGGAATAGAGTGAGAATCCAAGTCCTGTGTAAACATGGCAAAGACAGAGACAACCGATCATAAGATAAATAAGTATGAATAGAGTGATCGGTGCAAGATCTCTTTCCTTCCCGAGAGAAATAGGCCTATCATCAATGTCGCAGTGCTTTGAGAGTCCGTGAGATTGCTTTGAGTGTCGAGAGCTCTGGGTCGCGACGCTTCCGGGTCGATGAGTCTCGTGTTGATGAAGGTCTTGCCGAGTCGATGAGGTCCGAGGTTCATCTGCCGAGAATCGTGAGGTTCTTGAGGTTAAGAGTTTGCTTGAGGAAAGGGTTTAGGTCAATTTCAATCGAGTTTCCATCGATGATCGCCTCAAAGTGGACTTGCTTGTAGTAGGGTCCTTTCAAAAATTTGACATCCATAGAATTGTAAAATCTCTTTTCGTAAGAGAGTAACACTTGTAGCCTTTCCTGTCCTTTGCATATCCTAGGAAAATGCACTTGTGAGCTTTGGGATCAAGTTTGCTTCATGTTGGGCATGGATATAGGCAAACACAAGACAACCAAAGATTTTTGAGGTAATCTGGGAAATAAGATGGGGCGGGAGTGTGTGGCCGATGGGGTTTTGATAGGAGTTTTGAAGCCTAACACCTGTTTGGGAAGTGTCTTGATTAAGTATGTGGAAGTCAATATAGCTTCACCCCACATATATTTTGGGACATTTGTGGTAAACATGATAGACCTAGCCATTTCTAGCAGATGCCTGTTCTTTCTCTCAAGAATCCCATTTTGCTTTGAGAGTCTCAACACAACTAATGATATGGACAATTCCTTATTCATCAAGAAATTACCGAGATTAGACTCATAATATTCAAGAGCATTGTCAGTCTTCAAAATTTTGATCTTAGTGTCAAACTGAGTGGAGACCATGTTGTAAAACTCTTGAAAGATGGATCCAACTTTAGCTTTATCCTTCATTAAAAATAACCAAGTGGTTCTGATGTGGTCATCTATGAAGGTAACAAACCACCTCTTCCCTGTTATGCTTTTTACTCTTGAGGGTCCCATACATCACTGTGAATTAAGGTGAATGGTGTGGATGGTAAGTGAGGTAATTTTGCATACACAGATTTGGTGAGTTTGGAAAATTGACAAATATCACATTGAAGATCATTCAAATTACAACCTTTAAACAATTCGGATCTATAGACTTTAAATAACTAAAAGCTGGATGTCCTTGTCTATAATGCCATAACATGATATTGTCAATGGTTTTGAGTGCAAGCTTAGGCGATTTCGATCTTGATCTTACCTTTTAGCAGAGTCGACCACATACATCCCCGAGCACGGTTTAGCAGATCCCAATCACTCGCCTTTGAGGAATGATCCTGGAAAGTGCACTGATTCTCATTAAAAACAACAGATCCATTCAAATCTTTAGTAAGTTTATCGATGATATGAGATTGCAATCTAATTTTGGAACAAATAGGACATCCTGTAGGCATATCTTATTAGTAAGTTGCACCTTACCAAAACCTTTTGCACTAGAGATAGATCCATCAATGCTAGCCTTAACATTGTGAATTTGGGGACATGGCTTAAGTTGAGTAATGAGATTTTTATTACCAATCATATGGGATGAGGCCTCGAATCAACAATCCAGTTTCATTACTAATAGATGAGTAGAATTTACCAGTCTTGGCATGAGAGGCTATGTCGGTAGAGTGACTACCTCCCTTTTGTTGAGTTAGGAAGGCTTTGAATGCAAAGCAAGTCGTGCATTCAACTGTTGTCATCTTCTCTCACTTATGTGTCCGCCTCGACTTTCCTTGGCGTGTCTTGAGGTTTTGGAGGAGTTAGGCTTGCCAAGTAGTTTCCAGCAAGTGTCCTTGGTGTGATTTGTGCATTTGCAAAGGTCACGCGAAACGCCTTCCCGCTTTTATCAAGAAGCTTCTGTAAGCCTCAATAACCTCAATGAGGTTCCCGACGGTCGGCCAGGTGGCACTCAAGAGGGGTTGTCGGCAGGGGAGTTCAAGTAGCATCACTTTCCTCCTGCTTTCCTCATGTTTGACCTCAAAGAAACATGGATTTGAGATTTGGGAGAGGTTTAGTAGCTGAATTCTACCTCTAACATCATCAAGAGTAGGATTCATCCGGTGAGGAACTTGAATACTCTCTTCTTTCTATGATGTCTTTATACAGAGCAAAGATCCTTGACATCATTCCAAGAGGTGAGTTTCCAACATATCTAGGTGTTGCCATGCCTTAGATAGTTGGTTGAAATATTGAGTCACGGACATATCTCCTTGTCTGCGCTTTTGAATTTGAGCTTCAAGCTCATGACCTCTGATGTATTGTCTTTCTTGGAGTAAAGATCCCTGGCATTATCCCGGATCTCCTTGCGATATCATACATCATAAAGTTCTCACTAATCTCTTTTGTCATTGATCTTGTGAGAATGGTCATGACTTGATTATTAGTAGTATCCCATGCTTCAAATCCTGGGTCATCTTCAAGAGGGCAGTGTTTAGTGCCGGACGGTATCCCATCTTACCTTGTCCAGAGATGTACATTTTCATAGACCTTGACCACAAAGTAGTAGTTGTTGCCATCAAGTCTATGATTAGTGTAAGATGAAGAGTCGGTGATCCCGATCTGCGAGGCACCGGGACTCAACGAGGTGAGGAAGCTTCAGATAATGAAGACATTCTTGATTTAGCAGGGTACTGAGAGTTTGCAGCGGATTCAGGAGTTTAACCGCTCCGATACCATGCAGAGAGTTTGAGAAAGTAAATAATACTTGAGTAAACTTCAACTTGGTTTATTCATCATAAAAGAGTGAGTATACATAGGTACAAGTAAGTGAGAAAGGTCCTAGTAGAGTATAAGCTAGGAGAGAGCAATTAACTACTAGAGTCGGCTAGTATTAATTGCTAGAGTTGTCTATTACCTAATAAGACCAAATAGAGTTACTTTATGACTTTATGACATATTAATTGTTTATTCAATACAATTAATATGTCTTACAATTAATATGTCTCACAATTAATATGTTACAATAATGTAACGTAATATTTCCACAGAACCTAAAGTTGTTGAAGAAGCAATATCAGATCCAGATTGGATAATTGCTATGCAAGAATAATTGAATGAGTTTGAAAGAAATCAATTTTGGACACTAGTGGAAAGGCCAAATCATGCAAACATAATTGGAACAAAATGGGTATACAGAAACAAATTGGATGAGTCTGGTACCATTGTGAGGAATAAAGCCAGACTAGTAGCAAAAGGATATTCTCAAGCAGAAGGAATAGATTTTGATGAGACATATGCCCCTGTTGCATGATTGGAAGCTATAAGATTATTCTTGGCATATGCTGCTTATAAAAACTTCAAGGTATATCAGATGGATGTCAAAAATGCATTTTTGAATGGTATTTTGGAAGAGGAGGTCTATGTTCAGCAACCTCCTGGTTTTCAAGTTAAGGATGAAGAAGATAAAGTGTATAGACTCAATAAAGCACTTTATGGTTTGAAACAGGCCCCAAGAGCATGGTATGAGACTCTATCTCAATTCTTGGTAGAAAATGGTTTTACCAAAGGTACCATTGACAAGACTCTTTTCAGAATCAATGAAGGAAACAGCACCCTGCTGGTACAAATTTATGTGGATGACATAATATTTGGTTCTGAAAATGATTCACTTTGTGAAAAGTTTGCAAATCTGATGAAAAGTAAATTCCAAATGAGTATGATAGGAGAAATGAACTACTTTTTGGGTTTACAATTCAAACAAATGAAAGATGGAATCTTCGTTCATCAAACCAAGTACACTAAGGAGCTACTGAAGAAGTTTGGTATGGAAAACAACACCAAGGTATCAACTCCTATGAGTACAAACATAAGATTGGATGAAGACAAAGAAGGCAAAGATGTTGATCAGACCTTATACAGAAGGATGATAGGCGATCTGTTGTACCTTCTTCGCCAAGAGACTGATATATCCTTTCTTTGTAGGTGTTTGTGCAAGATTTCAATCAAAACCTAAAGAAAGTCATTTAGTCATGCAATCAAAAGGATTCTCAAGTATCTAAAAGAGACTTTGGGAGTAGGGATATGGTATTAAAAAGATAGAAGCTTCAAAGTCATATCCTACTCAAATTCTCGATTATCTGGATGCAAGATTGATAGAAAAAGCACCACAGAACACTCGCCGATTAATGGGAAATAGACTGGTTTCTGGTTTAGCAAGAAAACAGCAATTCTATATCAACTTCCCTTCTTTGAAGCCGAATATATTGTTCGCTTGGAAGTTGTTGTGCACAAATACTATGGTTAAGACAACAATTAAGGGATTATGGAATTGAAGAAAGAGAAATTCCCATAAGGCGTGACAACACAAGTGCAATTGCAATCACAGAAAATCCTGTTTTGCACTCAAGAACCAAGCATATTGATGTGAGACATCATTTTATAAGAGATCATGTTGAAAAGAAAGATGTGGTGGTTCTTTACATCCCTACTGAAGATCAACTTGCTGATATTTTCACTAAACCATTAGATAGTGAAAGATTTTCTAAGTTAAGGACTGAACTTGGAATCATAAAAGTTGACTGATATATCTTTGATCAGCAATGTACTGGAATTCACCAGGGGGATTAGTGTTTGCTATGTTGGGTGAGCTCACTTAGCAGACTAGTCATTGGTATCAACAATTCCATGTACTTATTTATGTTTGGACAATTGAGCAAATGAAGTTGCCAAGGGGATTGGTCTTTGTCCTGTTGGGTGAGCTCACTTGACAGATCAGTCATTGGTATTAAACTTCATCTTGTATTATCAGTTGAACAAAACAAGGAGGAATAGAAGATCAACAGAGTAATTACATCACAAGAAAGTCAGCGAGAGGCATATTTGTCGGCGAGGTCACTTTGAGCCAAGCTCATCAAGACAAGGTCTTTGAAGAAACGTTACACAGTCAAACTTACAAAAGTCAAAAAGCAAATGGCGGGATATTTATTCTATCTTTGTAACCGTAGTTACACGATCTGACGGTTACAAAATGTTATGGGAAAGTAATGGGCCACGTGTCAAGACAACATTCACTCAGATTTAATCATGGTTAATACCACAGTACGTGCTCTGACAGTTACAACTACCTTTGTCTATATATACAGACATATACACAGAGTTCACACTCACAACTCTCAATCTGCGATTTCTCTACAAATACCTTGTGTGAACACAGATTTGAACACTTTCTTCTTCATCTTATTCACTTAAAATGGCAAACAAGGATGATATTCATATTGGCTCCAGTCAAAGTGTAAGTGGCTATGTGGATCTGATCACTCTCTACCGAACTAGCCACTAACATAGGACAAAGAATCAGACGGATAACTGGTTTGGAGAACATTATCAACATAAGGCTGTAAAGAATTTTATATGTTAATGTGTTGGAGTTCTGGAAGAACATTGTTATACATCAAGGTAGAGAGGCCTTCACTACAATAGTTAATGGAAGAGAAATTGAAATTTCCTCAGACCTACTAAGAGAGATATTTCATTTTGGACCTGGAAGTAATGCCCCCACCAATCCAGAAGCTATGAATCTGCCAAGGATGAAGTTTGTAGATGCAATAAAGACAAATGAGAAAATAGCTTCAAATCTAGGCATTAATGTGAGTACAACCTGCTGAGCAAATTGACTGCCAAAAACTATTTTGGGATTCATTGGGAGTCTAGATACACTGTCTGGACCTAAGATAGATATGATGATCATCATCTGCAGAAGTATGAAGTTTGATTGGGCTGGATTCTTCATACACTACAAGAAGAAGGTGTTTACTGAAAACAGAGGTGGTGTGAGGAAGTCCAAAGAACAGATGGAGGTAGTAGGCACTAATATACAATCTGAGCAACCTATTGACCTAGAGGCTTCTGTTGAAGAAACTATGACTCTGCTGGTTGAGACCTTTGGAGGTCAGCAGAGTGGACATACAGCTCCTAGAAAGCCAACCATGCCCTTTGAAAGACAAGAGAAAAAGAAGAAAGAAGGGTATGTTGATCCAAAGCTCCAGCTGGTAGCTGATTACTTTCATTGGAAGTTTGGTTTTTATAAAAGACAAAAGCCAGCTGCAGAACCAATGACAGATTTTGAGGAGTTGGCTTTTGGGAAATTAGGAGTGGAGAATCTGCTGGATTTGGTTGATACCTCTCTGTTGGAAGCAAGACTGATGGATCTTATTGATGAACAAAAGAAGGAAGAGGGTATCAAATTCAGAGATCCTTGAGATGAATCAGATAGTGATGACTCTTCATCATTTGATTCTGGTGATGATCACATATCTGGTCCAGGAGGAGTCAGTGGGACTGCATTGATTATTGAACCAAGAGTAGAGTAGTCTACTGGAGCTGGACAGTCTACTGAGAGGCAAGAAAATGAATAGATGGATAAGGATCTGGAGGATCTCACCATAGATGGTCTGGAGGCCTTGATAAATGATGGGATAAACCTTGGAGGCAACAGACTGGTTGGTGCATCAGATACTTCATTTGTTGTAGAAGCTGCTGAACAACCTGAGGATCAGCAAAATGAAGATTTGGATGATGAGAGTGTTACTGATCATAGTGAGCCTGATGTCAGTTCTGAGGATTCAGCTCAATATCAAGCATGGATTGACACTCAGGACACTCTATCCAAAACTGCCAATTTTCTACGAAGGGTTGCTGATGATAGGGAATTTCAAAGAGATAACATGGCTGAATTCCTTGCAATTCTTGTACAGAGAGTGCTAACCACTGAGGAACAGACAGTGATTGCACAAAGATTGGATATGGTGATGGGATTTGAAGGATCATATTTGATTGAGGAGGTTCAGGCTGCTGAGGATCAGACATCACCTGAACAAAGGTTGGAACCGGTGGTACAGGTTGCTAAGGTACAAACAGCACCTGGACAAAGGTTGGAACTATCTTTGGGTTTGGAGGAAACCCCCGTTGTTGATGTTGAACAGGCTGCTGTAGTAGAGCCTACTGGAGGAAAAGCCACTGAGGGTAAGAGTAGTCAGCAGACTGTTGTTATTCATGAGGATGAACAGCTGCTGGACTATGACTATAGTGATGAAGAGTTTCAAGTGCCTGAAGAAGAAAATGTTGATGATCAACCTCAACAGGCATTTGTACCAGTTTTTGAAGAACCTGCTCTTGATCATATTCTGGAGGAATTCCAAGGACCTAACCCTGCTGGAAGGGATATGAGCTGTGCCTTGGATATCAGCAGACAGAGGCAACAGTACAATGTAGAAGAGCCTGCTGATGGAGCTGCTGGAGAAATGGCTGGTGGAGTACCAGCACATGTCTTGGAAGAGTTGAGGGCTGTCAGGAATGACATAACACAGTTAAGGACTCAACTTGACAGATTGGAGCATAGGTTTGAAGAACTGATGAACCTTGTGGACAACAATAGAAAGTCTACTGAGACAGTTGCTTCAAACTTCACATCTACACAATATGCTATTGCTGATCTAACACAAGATGTGAGAGGGATTAAATAGGGCAACACACTGAAAGAGAAGTTTTTGAAAGATCAACTTGCCTCTATTCATCAGAAATTGGATAATCTTGCTGAAATACACAGACCTGCTGAACCTGCTGAACCTGCTGCTGCACCTCAACCTGATGTGCTAGATCCTAAACTAACTGAGAGGATAACTCTACTGGAGCAAACAATGGAAGGAAGGATTACTACAGTTGATACTAGAACTGAAATCATGGAGGAACAACTGAGTAATCTAGTAATCACCAAGGATAGTGTTCATGGTCTGCTGTCCCGTTTTGTTGATGATGTCAATAAGGGGGAAGAGAGCCAAACATCAGTAGCAAAAGAGGCTGCTAGAATTTTTGCAAAGAAAAGGTGGAAAGATGACACTAATCCATTCAGAGAACCTGCACCTGGCAGACTTTCACTCACTGATGATCTTCTCAGAGAATATAAGAAAGTTTACAACAGCAAGAGGAGACCTTATCATGACAAGGGCTTTCATGAAGGGTTGAACTTCTTTCTGGGACTCAAGTTTTGGGAAACAAGAGTCAAAGCCTTGAGAGCTGCACATAGAGGTGGAAGAGGTGGTAGAGGTGGAAGGAGTTTACCTACCACATCAGCAAATGAATCACTAAGTGAATTTAAAGAAGTATACATGTGCTTAGGCTTTATAGTACATCAGATCAACCTTACTCTACCTGAGGCATGGAAATGGTGGAAAGAAGTGAATCCTCACATTGATTTCTCTCTTATTGAAAATGAATGGATGAGAGAAATGATTAGAGAAATAAGAGCTTATCAAGAGCAAGTAGAGAAGTTAAGAGAAGAAAGAGAAAGAAGACACTAGACCAGCATACCTTTTCTGCTTTATGCTTGCTGATTCTAGACTGTAATAATTTTGAAGAACTGGTTATAGTGAGAAATGTCTTAGTTTGTTCTGTTTTTGTTTTTAATCTTTTTGCTTTGTTGTGAGGAGGGTATTGGCATCATCACCAAAAAAGGGGAAATTGTTGGACTTATTTTCATGTTTTAGTGATGAGTGCCAGACTAGCTGTTATAGAGCAAAGGCAAAAAGATGTCTAGATCAAATGTATAGGTTTACTGGAGTTTGATCTTGTATAGGTTTGATCAAACAAGTACTATAAATGGTCAGCTGACTTACATCAGCAGACCTATCCAGATCAGTAGGGTACCGGAGTCAGTAGACTAGTTTAGGAACCTCTTGAGGAGGACGAAGGCATTGAGGGCTCAAACTCAGTTATTGAAGGCTAAGGGATCAAACTTAGTAATTAAAGTCAAGGATATGGAATCAGAATTTAGGGAAGTCTGTGATGACCTAAACTGATTACATATACCTTGTGTACAAGGTCTAAGTTCCACAAGTTAAGTGGTGGTTGGAACTTGGTTATGATTATATGGTGTAATCTAACTTCATAAATAAAAGTTAGATAAAAGAAGTCAGCTGCATTGTTTCATAAACACACCAAAATATGGATCAGCTGACTGATATGTATTTCAGCAGACTCATGATCACAGGAACCTGCTGATACATATACATTGAATTATTCAAAGGTTACATTGGAAGATTACAAAGAAAGGGACAACAAACAACCTCTGCTTTTATCAAACAAATCAATGGTTAAGATTAAATGGAAGTTGGGATGATTCAGACATTTATCCAATGGATACAAGTCAATGGTGTGCGGATCTTATATCATCAAAAGGAATTTGACAAAGTCGACCCTAGAAACGATCGAGAAAAGCAAGTCAAATGGGACAAATCTGAAATGGCTATGTTTGAATTTCAAACCTAAATCACAAGGATTCCTACCTATAAATAGAGGACTCCCAATTCAAATACAAGTGAAGAAAATTAAGGATCTATCTTGAGCTATCAGATTTCAATTGATCAAAACACCCTGCTGACCCTACTGAGCATAAGGCTACTGATCCAGTAAATTTCTTCAAGTGTAATCTGCTTTCAAGCTACATCAAGTTTACACACTTGAAGATCTCAAGCTGCTGATCATATCATCCTGATCAAGCTGCTGAAAGCTGAATCACCTACTTGATTCAAACTTTATTTTACAAGAAACCTACTGAAGACAGTGAAGCATCTTTGGGTGTGTAGGACTGTTGTTTATGGTGGAGCTGGTGAAGAGGCAATCATAACCTTCACGGACCAGTGGAAGACTTTGGAGCAGCAATCCTACCTGTTCAAAGTGTTCAGTTTTGAAGCCATAGTTATTGGTGAAGGACAAGCAACTTAAGGATTTTTGTAACAGATACCTCAAGAATCTCTAGTGAATTACCTCCAACATCACAGGAGAAGAGTGGACTAACATGATTACACCGCCTGGAACCACTATAAAATCTGCCTACTTACTTTCAGCATTTATATTTTGCATTTAGGATATTTAGCACATCAATCTACTGAATCTAGCATCTGAATCACACACATACACTATTGAGTATCTAATACTTGGTATCATACTTTAACAACAAGTAATAAGGCTTAATTTTTGATATATTCTGTTGCACAAATTTAGTAACCTCAACAAATCGTAGAGTATCGAGTATCGGCAGACTCTCGACCATCAAATGATCATTGAAGTTCTTGAGTTTGTTAACTCCAAAAGTTTTAAGTGTTAAGTTTATTCACCCCCCTCTAAACTTAACCAAAGCCTTTTCAAGGGACCAACAAATCTCTTACTTAACAACATCCTTCAGTTGTTGCGTCAACCTCCTTTGAGGTTGTGCTACCGCTTTCTTCTCAGGGTCTACAGATTTTTTATGCATGCACACTGATGGGCTTATTTCTCGAATATCTGCAATCGTCCACCCAAACTCTCCTTTTTGCTCTCTCAGTACTCTTAAAAGTTTCTCCTCCTCTAAAGGCGATAATAACGATGAAATTATAAGGGGGAGAGTATCATCTTGTAAGTACACGTACTTCAGGTGAGAATGCAAAGGTTTTAACGTTAAGTTCCTTAGTGGCTCCTCTAATGATGATCTTAACAACTTACCAGTCAATTGTAAGTCAAAGAACGTGTGCCAAGAAGGTCTATGAATGGTTTCTCCTAAATCCGCAGAAGATATAGGCTCTATTTCTCGCGTTTGACCTTCGCTACACCCTGGCCAGGTTTCCTCATCTTTCTGGAACAAAGTCTCTGCTACTTTAGGGTTTAGTGCCGCTTGCTCTTATAATTCCAACACAAGTTAATCTATGGCATCAAGCATGTAGTATGCTTCTCCTTCATCTTGTGCATATCTCATTGAATTCATCACATTGAACACTATTTTGTCCTCATTCACTCTCAAAATCAGCTCACCCTTATGAACCACTATCAAGGTTTTACTCGTAGCTAGGAAAGGTCTTCTTAAGATTAGTGGAACATCGTGGTTAGCTTCCATGTCTAGCACCACAAAGTCTACAGGGAATACAAACTTATCAACTTTCACCAAAACATCCTCCACCACTCCACCTGGTTGCTTGATAGACATATCTGCTAATTGAAGGGTTATATATGTTTCATTTAACTCTTTCATACCTAATTTATGAAAGATGGAGAGTGGCATTAGATTGACACTGGCTCTATGATCACACAATGCTTTATTTAGGCATACTCCTCCAATTGTGCATGGTATGAGGAAGCTCCCAGGATCTTTACTCTTGGGAGGCAGTTTGCATTGCAAAACTGCCGAGCATTCCTCGTTAAGGCAAATAGTTTCAAGTTCTAATAACTTTCTTTTGGTAGAAATTGCTTCTTTCAAGAACTTTGCATACTCTGGCATTCCGGCCAGAGCTTCTACCAAAGGTATATTCACTTGCAACTTTTTAAACATCTCTATAAACTTTTTATAACTCGCATCATCATTATTCGGCTTATATTTCCTAGGGGGATAGGGTAAAGTAGCCGGATTAATAGTTACAGTTCATGATGACTTACCTGCTGACTGCTACTGCTCTGAATGTTTGTCTGCTGAATTTTAGACTCTCGGGTTACCGGCATAGTGTCCCGGTTTACCAACCCCTCTTTTTCTCCAGATTCTGCTGCGTTCTGCTGCTGACTGCTTTCTGATTCCACCTGGACAATTGGTATAACTGGTTCAGGAAGTTCCTTTCCGCTTCTAGTCATGATTGCATTCATGTCCTTCGGATTCTTCTCAGTATTACTTGGCAATCCTCTCGGAGGACGGGCTGACACTTGTTCTGCAATCTGTCCCACTTGGTGCGACATATTCTGCACTAAGGCTTCTTGATTTGTCAGTCTTGTATCATTCTTCTGATAATAAGTGGTGAAGTTTGTATTCAGTTCAGCCATGGATTTTGTAAGTTGATTGAGCGTATCGATCACAGTTGAGCTTATTTTATCCACGGCTGCTTCCCAACCACCGGACTTGTTGATTTGAGGCATGAATCCACTAGTTTGTCTCGGTCTCTCTCCACCGTTAGCATTGCTTTGTCGAAAACCCCCAGTAGGGTCTCTCAGTCTAAAACTAGAGTGGTCATGAGAACCTGGGCGATATCTGCCCCTATAAGGATTTCATTGCCTCCCTATATTGTTCACGTCCTCAGTGTTGGTTGCTTCTATATCTTGAAATTTCTCAACCTTGGCTATGCAATCTTGCATGCCATCTATCTTCT
Organism: Gentiana macrophylla; assembly: GCA_026214975.1. NCBI lineage: Eukaryota > Viridiplantae > Streptophyta > Magnoliopsida > Gentianales > Gentianaceae > Gentiana > Gentiana macrophylla. The sequence goes on along the minus strand of JAOBSW010000385.1, from coordinate 99,864 downwards.
AATTCTTTGCCATTAGCTGGTATAAGATCTTTTGAGAAGTATCTTCTCCAAATACGCCTTCTGCTACTTTGGCGGTTTCAACTTGATGTGTTCCCCATTGACTCGTCAGGGCGATTTGCTCCAATTTCTCTTCGGCTTCTTCAGGTGATAGCCACGCAAAACATCCGTTGCTTGATGCATCAACTCTCATTTGTTCACTTTGCCGCAATCCATGATAAAAACTATGCATTTGTACGGGCAAAGTGATATCATGGTGAGGGCATCTCCTCTGTGCTTCCTTAAATTTTTCCTAAGCTTCTTCAAAGGTTTCAGTGGGTTTCTGCTTGAAATTCATAATCTATTGTCTCATCTGTAGTGACTTCCCAGGTGGGCAGTACTTATTCATAAACTTCTGCAATAGATCGGTCCAAGTTTGGATCGATCCCGGTGCTAGAGACAATAGCCATATCTTCGTTTTGTCTTTCAGAGTGAATGGAAACAATTTAAACTTGATGTTGTCTTCAGGTACTCCTGCTAGCTTAACCATGCCGACTATTTCCAGATAGTTGGTGACGTGTACACTAGGATCTTTATTCATTACTCCATGAAAGGTAGTGTAGTTGGTCACCATTTGTGTCACATTTGGTTTCAGATGAAATACCTCAGTTGCATCCTCAGGATGAACAATTGTTTGCACGAATTTCTCAATCGTTGGCATTGCACAGCTCCGTAGAGTTCTTCTATCTTCTTGTACCACAACTCCTACTCCATTCTGTCCGTTATGTGCTATGTTGGTTTCTATATCTTCTTCTTCCCTCTCTCTGTGATCTCATACGTGCGAAATCATGTCGTCCACCAGCCTAATAGATCACTCTCGAGTTTCCTTTCTCTTTTGTCTAGCAAACTTTTCAATCTCAGGTATGAATCTCTCGAGTTTGGCTGCTGAACTTCGTGTAGCGTACTACAAGACACAAAAAGAAAATAAAAAGGTTAGTGACTTGCCTTGGTGGCTGTTACACACGCATGGCAGACTCAAAAATATAGACTATGATTACTGACTTGACTCTGAACTAACAGAAACGATTCTGCCAAAATCTATACCCTGGTTTACAGCGGTAGAGCCTCGGTAAACCGGCTGCTATTTTTTTTCCAGATTTATCAGAATTGACTCTGTATGACTCCAATATAAACCGACTATAAAACAGACTCAATTAAATAGACTCAAATATATACAGAAAACTCAATCTTTAATAAAAACTATTCTTGACACGAGTCCCTGGCAACGGCGCCAAAATCTTGATCGCGTGCAAGGCACTTACTAGCAATAGGACTAGGTCTATCATAGTAGAGTATTGGAAAATGAAGGTCGATCCCATGGAGACTCGTAAGAACGTCTAATTATCAAGATTGAGCTTGTCATGATAACAGTCTACGACCAACTATAATATAGACAGTAGTAAATTTGGTAACAATCAACTAGCAAGATTATGCAAGTTCAACGAAGCAAACTAGAGTTTCTAATGTATTAGTTCAATTATGAGTAATTGGTTATTCCCCCCACACATGCAACAGTCCTCCCCATTGATGAATTTATTCATTGTTCAGCTACGGGTACAACTCCTAACCCTATCTACTCCGACAACGGTAGTAGACAATCTATACGCAAGCTACCCTTCTTAATTGGTCCGTAATAGCCCATACGCATAAAGAACTAGGGCTGTCGATATTGAGCGCTAACTCATACCGCAAAACCCGCCTAGATAGCTGTCGACATTGATCAGCACGTTCCTAGGGTCCATTCTAGATAATGTCCAAACATAGCACTTTACTATTCGTATTTCATGCTAGTTTACGATAACATACAAATAATTGATCAGGCTACTAACATGTAAATTAAATCTATCGATCAACGTAGCTGGCACCGATTATCTTAGTAATTTACTAGGTATTCAGATCTAGCGATATAGACCGTCGCATATCTGAAGAACGCAACTACTATTTCATGTTTTCTTCACCAACGAATCAGATCTATAACACATAGGGTAAAATAAAATAACTACTACATAATTAAACTAGATAAGCAATTAAAACATTCTATTCGAATAGAACAACGATAGATCTACATCTTTGGAAAGACAGAAAATCATACCCTTGAAGATGAGCGTAGATCTCCCTCGGATCTCTCCCTAGGCGGTGACTCCGTCATCTCTCCGACCAGAACTCATAAAATAAATAAAATAAAGAACAAAGAACTTTTATTGCATAATAATTGTCTTGAAAATTGTACACTTGTGTTCTGAGGTGAAGCCTCTTATTTATAGCTATATAAACCGACTAAGCAACATCTAGTTCAACCCCTCATCCAAGAAAAAGTGTATCGGAAGGATCTGGATCCTCGGTAAGTCGGCACCGCCTCCCGGGTTACATGGTGTACTTTTGTCCTTTTTCTTCAGCCGACTTAACTTGGAAGGTTCTGGAATACCCTAGGCCAATTTCTTTCGTTCAGTCCACTCCAGATTCGTCCATCATGCTCAGCCCAATATTTCGTATCCTAAAAATCATCAAATAATACATGAAATAATATCGAAACAGAGAAAATAAACACTAAGTGCAGATTTCTCGACTCACGAATCCGACATATGATATTCAACTCAAATGATTCGTATTTATAGGTAGAAATGACTATTTTTAGCTCATAATGGATAGAATGTTGATGCCGTATGATAGACTATTTTATCCGTCATCACTAGGCAGTACTTGTTCATAAATTTCTGCAGCAGATCGGTGCATGTTTGGATCGATCCTGGTGCTAGAGACAATAACCAAATCTTCGCTTTGTCTTTTAGAGTGAATGGAAACAACTTCAGCTTAATGTTATCTTCAAGTACTCCTGCTGGTTTGACCGTGCTGACTATCTCCAAGAAGTTAGTTACATGTACACTAGGATCTTCGTTTGGTACCCCATGGAAGGTAGTGTAATTGGTCACCATCTGTATCACGTTTGGCTTCGGGTGAAAGACCTCAGCTGCATTCTCTGGCTGAACAATCGCTGGCCAAATTGCTCAATCATTGGCATTGCATAACTCTGTAGAGTTCTTCTATCTGCTCGTACCATAACTCCTTCTCCGTTTCCTCTTCCGTTGACATGGTTTTGTCCATTCTGTGCCATGTTGTTTTCAGTATCCTTCAAAGGTGGAATTTCCTCCTCTTTCTCGCTGTGATCTCCTTTATGTGAACTCATCACATCGTCCGCCAGTATAACAATATTATCTCGAGCTTCCTTTCTCTTTTGTCTAGAAAACTTTTCGATCTCAGGTATGAATCTCTCGAGTTGGGCTGCTGAACTTCGTGTAGCATACTGTAAGACACAAAAGAATATAAAAATTTAGTGACTTGCCTCGGCAGCTGGTACACATGCCTGGCAGACTCAAAAATATAGACTCTAACTACTGACTCGACGTTGAACTGACAGAACCGATTCTGCTGAATCTGAGAGTCTAAATTTACAATGGGTAACCCTCGATAAATCAGATGCAATAATTTTCCCGATTTAAACATAACTGACTCTATACGAATCCAATATAAATAGACTCGATAAAATAGACTCGAATATATACAGACACTCAATCTCAAATAAAAAGTATTCTTGACACGAGTCCCTGGCAACGGCACCACAAAATCTTGATCGCTAGCAAAGCACTTACTAGCTAGCAATAGGACTAAGTCTATCGTAGTAGAGTACTGGCGAGTCAAGGTCGATGCCATAGAGACTCGTAAGAACGCAAATTCTCGAGATTGAGCTTGTCACAAATACGGTCTACGACCAACTATAATATAGACAGAAGTAAGATTGGTGCCACAAACTAACAATACTACGCTAGTTAACACAGAGTAAACAAGAGTTTCTAATGTATTAGTCTAATTATTAGTGATTAGTTATTCCCCGCACATATGCAATAGTCCTCCCTGTTGGTATATTTTAATTCATTTTCATCTACGGGTGCAACTCCTTACCCTATCTACTCCGACAATGGCAGCAAACAATCTATACGCAAGCTACCTTCCTTAATTGGTCCGTAATAGCCCATACGCAATAAGTTCTAGAGTTTCCAGTATTGAGCGTCAACCCATACCGCTAACCCGCCTAGGCAGCTCTCGACTATGAATAGCATGTTCCTAAGGTCCATCAAGACTATGTTCAAATTAACAGTTCACTAACAGTCCTTCATGCTAATTTACATCGAAATGCAAGTAGTTGTCATGCTACTAACAGGTAAATTAAATCTGTCGATCAATGTAGCTGGCACCGATTATCATTAATTAGTAATTTAGTTGGTATTCAGATCTAGTGATATAGACCATCACAGATTTGAAGAACGCAATCACTACTTTATGATTTCTTCACCAATGAATTAGATCTATACATACATGGGTAAAATAAACTAACTAGTACATAATTAAACTAAATAAACAATTAGCACATACTAGTCGAGTAGAACGACGGATCTACATCTTAGAAAAGACAGAAAATCATACCTTCGAAGACGAGTGTAGATCTCCCTCGGATCTCTTCCTAGGCGGCGACTCCATCGTCTCTCCGACCAGAACTCATAAAATGAAGAACAAAAAACTTTTATTGCATAATGATTGTAAGTTTTGAGGGACAACGAACTCAAAAGTGGAAACACAGAATTTTGAGGCGATGCCTCTTATTTATAGTTACATAAACCGACTTAGGCAGTTCAAAAAAAAATAAACCGACTTAGAAACACCTAGATCTTCCCCTCGTCCACGAAAACATGTTTCGGAAGATTCTGGACTCTCGGTAAGTCGGCGGCAACTCCCGATTTACCAGGGGTATTTTTGTCACTTTCTTCCTGCAGACTTAGCTTGGAATGTTATGTAATACCCTAGGCCCAATCCTCTCGTTCAGTCCACTCTAGATTCGTCCACAATGCTCAGGCCAATATTTTGTATCTTGAAAATAAACAAATAACGCACGAAATAATATCAAAATAGGGAATATAAACGTTAAGTGCATATTACTCGACTCACGAACCCTACATATGATATTCAACTCAAATGGTTCATATTTATAGGTCGAAAAACCTATTTTTAGCTCACAATGGACATAATGTTGATGCCGTAGGATAGACTATTTTAAGCGTCATCAGTGTCCCTATCCGGAAAAGGACGTACGGCATGCATATAATTAAATTTTAATCTAATTATACATATAAGCCTCACGTAAGAAAATATCATAGAACAAGTGGAAGGTAAAATTACTGACTCGGGTAATTAAAAAAAACTAAAAAGAGATCGAAAGAAACACAGGCTACATCTATCACATCATCAAAAAACTTTACTATAATCGTCAAATACACTAAATCCACTACATGTTGATGACCACAAACTCGACTCATAAATTTCTAGCATTACAAGGATAAAGGAATCTATACCAAATTACAATGGAAAATAAAGAACAATACACTTCATCTGCATCGTCTCCGGGTAACTCCTCAGTGGCCTTGAAAACAACGTACAAATTCACCACCTTCTTGGGGTGGGGACAATAAAGAAGAAGGGTAAGTACATACATACTTAGTAAGTGGTAGAAGAAACTGTAATAAAAAATACCAGTATATTCATACATAGCACGAACATTTTCCACATTCACTACCACATAGGTTGTAACAGTAGAGATCACGCACCCTTTACTAACTCCGTAGTACATCCTCACACAAGTAAGGTTTCTTACATCAATATCAAAGGACACTATGCAAGGTGAGAAAGATGCACCGCAACACGGGAAGCGCCTCAAGGGCACGGGCTTAGTTCCCAGTGTGGGACTTACACGAGTCCCTTGGCATCAGACCAAGTAGAGGAAGCGTAATAGTCCCATGCTAAGAGGAATTGACATGTCTCACCAATGATAATGTTGTTTTAGATTTTAGACACAAACATATGTAATTTACGAGTTATGTTTAACCACCTAATTCATTCACATAAAAGGCTTCCTAAGGACTTCTAGTCCTAGACGACTAATTACACTCCTTGGCACATTGTAAAAGGAACATTGACTACTAAGACAATGTCCCATAAGGCCTAAACAATTGCCTTCTGGTGCTCCACCTTCTCCCCGTAGAGGGTCTCAGTTGTGGTGCGGAGTCAAGGATACCAGAAGTCGAATTTAGACGTTCTCAATTAACATATAATGATCCGAAATAACATACAAGTCATATCGTATCGTGTATGACACATAAAGCTAAAGGCACAAAATTAATCTAATACACTTTTACCCGTAATATATATATATATATATATATATATATATATATATATATATATATATATATATATATAATAATAATAATAAGCACTTTTAACCCAATTACCTAGTTGACCCGCTCCAAACCTGCAAATGACCCGGTAAAAAAGAAATAAACCTAGGAAATTTCACATGTTCTCGAATCTCGCACTGCGTTTACAATAGATATTTGTCTTTTTTATTTTAACATTTCATCCGCACTTTACGCTCTCAGTTACAAAAATCACTTCAAGTATATCATATTCGGAATAATCTCCCCAGAACTATTATGTCCATCGTCCTACTTTGGTTATACTGAGCTTTTCTTTGATAGATTTAGTTTCAAAGTTGTGTTGATGGTTCATGGTTTACAAAGTCGATATGGTAGCAAGAAATGGTACAATGATTTTCTGTGATTGATTTTGTTTTAATGATTAGAAATTTGATTTTGCTGCAGGGTTTTCAAACACGGTCTATGACATTTTGAAAGGGTAATTTGATAATTTTTCAGTTGTGAGTTTTCTGAAATGTAGAAAATAGGTAATCTGCCATATTTTTTTCTCCAAAAATTATACTTACGATTTTATGTCAAGTTTTCATTCAAGTGAAACTACTCATATGCATGATGCGTCTCATATATCTTCCACTCATTGTAACTCCAGAAAATATATTAGGGAATCCTTTAAATTTTTCTCCCATAAACCCTTCTTATTTTCTTCTAAAAATAACCAGAGTTGATTGTGCCCGGAACCCAAGTCTTCGAAGAATTTCCATTTTAATATTTAGACTTAATTTTATTATTTTTATTTATTTTATGACATCATTATGTGTATGCTAATGTAAGAGTGCTGATGTGTCAATTAGTGTGATTATAGGTGGCATATATATACGGTGGTACTGCCTAGCAAAAGGGGTTGTCAGATATTTTGCTATTTTGTGTGTAAACTCTTTTGCTCTGTTTTTTCTATCAATATGTTTCTCTAGTTTTTCCTGTGATTTCTACCATTTTTCTCTCGATTACCATTGTTCCTCACAATTGGTATCGAGAGACCCCGATTCCTCCCCAAATACTTTGTAATTTATCACTAGAATCATGTCCGACGGCGATCATTGGAAGAAGCAAGCTCAATTTAACGACGAAATGCTCGAATTCAAAGTGAACATCAACACCAGATTTGACATGCTCGTAACTCAATTTCCTCCATGTTTATGGTTTTAAATAATCACAACAACATCACCGCAGACAAGCTCGACCATGAGGAATCGGCGTACTCAACTTCTACCGAAATCGGCCTTCAAACCCACCGATTCGAGTTGACCCGACATGAAACAAATTTCTAGCGAGGTATGATATCATTAAAATTCCTAATTAGATTTCCCTACCTTCGATGGGGTCGGCCTAAGGGATTGGATCCGTAAATGCGAGCAGTACTTTATAACCCATGCTATTTATGATGATCTTAAGCTGAGATTGGTAGAAGTACACCATAGAGGAGAAGCTAAATTGTGGCTGATAAGGTGGAAATTAAGTAACCCTTCTACGTCAATGTCATGAGAGTTTTTGATGGGTGAGGTCTGTAATAGGTTTGAGGAGGCTATTGTAGATGGGTTTCTTCGATTGAATCAATCAAAGTTTAACCCAGATTATGAGATTTTAGAGATCGAAAAATTGCCCGATTCAGAAGGAATTAAAAACTGTGAATACGAAATTAAACATTCATTGGTTGAAGAAACTCCCAGTCAAATTCTAGTTGAAGCAGTCAACGAGACATATGATGATAATATCACTACTGGAGAAGGAATTGCATTTAAACGAACAGTTTGGGTTCAACATGAATTGGAGCCATCCCCAATTCTTGGGTCAGTTGATGAAGGCCTTGTCGGTGAAGTTGGTTAATGCGAAGAAACTGCAAACAGATCAGCTAATGGTTCATCTAAGACATGGGTTGAAGAAGTAATATTTGGTTTGAAGGTTGTTGTGGGTCAAAATAGTATTGACAATGTGGCACACAAGTTGTTTGATGAAATGTCCTAGTCATTTCGACCAGTTCTACTTGATAAACCAGCCAGCACAAGTCATGGGCATCGTTTTCGATCATTCTACAAGAGTGTTATTGATGCGGTAAAAGTGGCTTCGGCTCGAATCTATTCAAGCAACTTGACTTTCGTAATGATGCATGCATCCTTGAATGTGTTAAGTACCAATCTCAACAACTTGGCTCAACATCTTGCATAGTGTAAGAATGTCATTTTATATACTAGTAATGATGCTTTGTTTTTATTCGATCCGGGTGGAGTAATAATGGATTCATCAAACATCCTGTCTTGGGTTGTTCCTCTATATTCTTCTTTAGAGTTAAACCATTTGAGGGATGGATATCTTGGGAGAGAGATGACTCTTGATGATATAAGTTTTGACCATTTAGAGTTCTCTATACCATTCAACACCAATAATGATTGTAGCATATTTAATCCATCCCTTGCATATTGGATTATAAATGTGAAGTCACATTTGTTTTGGGAATCTATCTTTTGTTTGATGGACAAGATGATGCCCACTCTCTTGGAAGGGAAAATGTGGAGCAGGCAATTGTTAGATTTGCCACTATGACCCAAAATGCTTTACCTGGAGAGTATGTAGCGTTACAGAATTTATTGAGCTTAACAGTTCTTGAGGTCCGTGATCATAATGCTAATAACATAAAAGTTAGAGACCTTTTACGAGACGAAGATCCAAATGTTGGATACTATTTTTGTGAACTTGAAAGTCCAAAGAAGTTGGGGTACAATCCAACCGGTGACGGTATACGTCATGAAATTATCAAACTCTTGGTGAAATTGAATCATACGTGCTTCTAATTATTTTTGGTAGGTTGGACGTCATCGAGGATGTATTGAAAACTAGGTGTAATACATTGGGCCTTAAATTCAGCTATTTGATTCGGGTTGTGAAGACCTTGGTCATGTTTTGGCTAATCAACCAAAAGTACCAGAGTGGCCATACTTTTAAGGACCTTGATTTTGTTTGTACCTATTACATGGTTGAGTGTCCCAAAGATCCTATTAAGGACATTAATATATTATGTTTTGATGAAGATTGGTTCTGCGTTAGAATTGAGAACTACGAGATGCCCATGAGCTTGAGGGACTGTTCTAAGGAAACTTCATTTAGGTTTGATAATATAACGGTGAAGGTTTCTTACAAACAAATGATCAAACCCCTCTACTTATTCTCTTGGAAGCATCATTTGATGAAGTTTATAATATTATAAAATTAAAGTACAATGCGGAATTATTATTGATAATCTGAAAGTTACAAGTTGGATTACAATGTAACTGATCATGGGGTATTTATAACTTTATACACCTCATGAATCAGTTAGAAGCAAGTTACAAACGGTTACTACAAGCTATAACTGAATAACCGCTTTCTAAATTACATTACACTAGATTACTCAGCAGGCTGCTGTGTCCTCATAATATTGTCAGCAGGTTGTTGTATCTTCATGCTATCAGCAGAGTGTAGCAGCTGAGTGCACTAAGCATTCCCTTCAGCCTCTATACTGTAACACCAATTTCAAGCTGAGAGTTGTACATGAATAGCTTGCATTCAGCATTCCCTTCAGCTACTTGAATTCTAAAAGATCTTTGAAATTCCCAATTTGTTTAGTAGATAGGAAAAAATAGGTGCATCCAAGGCCTTGGTGAGGATGTCAGCTACTTGTTCTTTTGTGTTGACTGAAAGAAGTTTGACCATTCCTGATTTGACTTTGTCTCTCACAACATGGAAGTCAATTTCTAATTGTTTTGTTCGTTCATTAAAGATCAAGTTATGAGGAATGTGCATTGCACCATGCGTTGTCACAAAATAACAAAACAGTAAATCGAATCTGACCTTGCAAATCCTATAGTATATAAATCAGCCATTGGATTTCACAGATCAATTTTCCATAGCCCTGCATCTTGCCTCTTATGAGCTTCTAGCTATAGTTGTTTGTTTCTTGGCCTTCCAAGAGATTGGAGCATCTCTTAGAAACATCATGTAACCTGATACTGATCATCTAGTTTCAGGACAACCAGCCCAATCACTATTTGTATAACCATTAAGTACAAGGTTTTTGTCTGTTGGGAATAAGATTCCTTGAACATGATTAGTCTTCAAATACCTCAGCAGCCTATAAGCTGCCTTCATATGATTTTTTGTAGGAGTGTATAGAAATGACTCAATCATCGAGCGTAAAAGCAATGTATGGTCTGGTGAAGGTAAGATAGATAAGTTTGCCCACCAAGGATCTGTAAACAGTATTATCCTCCAAAAGGGGTGAATCACCATGCTGTAAAGTTTTTTTAGACTCCATAGGTTTCTTAGCAGGTTTTGCTGCCAAAAAAAATCATATTCTTCTAGGTGATTAAGGGTGTATTATCTTTGAGAAATTGATATGCCTACAGGTGTCCTATGTTGAAATAGTGTCCTAAACCGAATCGGGTTGGACCGGATCTGACCGGATCGGATCATATATTAAATGGCTTTTCTGTTGTCATATATACGTTCTTTTAAAGAACCAATTGTGAAATGTTACATGATAACGTCCTTAGTATTAAACTGTGATAGAGAAACCATGATAGGCGATTATGGTTGATGAGATCTCTAATCACTTTAATAAGTTTGATACTTAAATGTCTCTAGGCTGATGTACTGTTAAAGAGGGCATTTTTGCTACGAATAGGCTAGAACCTATTATATGTCTTCTGTCTTTAGGGCTGGGATATATCTCATCTATTGAAGTGTATAGACACTTGGACTGTACGTGGACGTGTATTAGAGAATGCGTACGTTAGACTGACCCATTTACACTGTTAAGTGTCACACTATGTGGCGGTTGTGTAATTATCCTTAGGACCGGAGTCTACATGGAATCACGGTTTGGATTGTTATGCTTTGACACTATTGAAGTTTCCCCTAGCCACGGGGCGATCATGCGGTAGTGGTTGGGTGTGATACTGAAGCATGCGGAGTATACATGTTTGGTCGTCTGGAAATCGCGTACCCTATTAGTTGGGTGAATATCCAAAAAGGGTCTTCTTATAAATAATGTCTTACTCTCGGAATCTTTGCTTATAAATAACTTTGTCTTACTTATAAGATACGTGAATCTTTGACAAAGTGGAAGTAAATGAGTTACTTTGAGAAAGGTAGTATGATGACTCTTCCGATGATTATAAGATACGGGCATTTTAATGTTTGACAAGATATTGATTATATTTATTAATTAAAAAGGATCTCATGCTATAAAGGTGTTAAATTAATATGGATGCCAAAATATTACAAGATATTGATTATATATTATTAAAAATGTTCGTGCCAAAAATTGATACATATATATATATGTGATAAAGATACACTTGGATTATGCAATTTAATTAACATGATTACCATATATTAATATAAGATATTAATATATCAATATATATAGTCACATGCGTGACTTGCACTTAGATTGTGCTTGTGCACATTTGTTTCAAGATATATATATATATATATATATATATATATATATATATATATATATAGAGAGAGAGAGAGAGATTTATTTGTGTGATATATATGTAATATATACACATGTGTAAATTGATTTATGGTAATAAGATAAATATAGTCAATATAAGATATTGACAATATATTGGAAATATTTAATATAAGATATTGAATATTAATGAGATAAATCAATCAAATATATTTTCCTTATTTTATTAGGAAAAGATTTTCTTTCTCCCCAATCGACTAGGAGGCTAATCCCAATCAGATTGGGAATCACAAGGGGTAATAGTTTCAAGAGAGAGAAAAAAAGATCATCATAATTTCAAGAGCTAATAGTTCTTGTGAAAAATAAAGAGCTTCTTAGGAGAGATTTAGAGAGAGAAAAAAAGTCGGTCTAGCAACCGGATTTTTCTAGTAGCAATCCAATGGTGGATTCCGGTGGGTTGTTCGTGTGGACTAGCGGTAGAGGCCGAACACTTGGCCGGCTCCATGCACCACTACTCTCCTTAGACGGTCAAAGCGTCGATCTTTTAGATCAAGTAAGGTAACCACCGTCTTTAGCTTATTTGTTTATTGCTTAAACGAAGTCGATCTTGGGTAAAAGGAAATCAAAATTTTGAATTCCGCTGCGTTCCCGCGTAGATTTCCTAACAGTGGTATCAGAGACAGCTTCGAGCTTAAGCAATAATGATGTTATTTTGCGTAGTTAATTTTATCGTTTAAATCACGTAATTAAAAGATGAAAGATTTTAGATTCACAAAACTATACACGAAAAGAATAAAAGAAAAAAAAAGGAGATCGGGTGGTGCTCGGCCGACTGGCGGGGGCACCACCACCGTCCGGCGACAGCCTTATGGCTGGCGGCTGGCGGATGCTTGGCGGATCTCATCCTTTTGTTTGGTGTATTTTGTGTTTCTATATGGTTCATAGTTGTGATTAATAATATCTCCTTTGTTTGGTTGTGTCATATGACTAACTAATGGTTCAAATAGTTTGGGCCATTGGGATGCCACATTGCATTAATATAATATGGCTTTTCCAAACTTTGTTTAGAATAGGCCTATGCCCTTTCCAAATATTTGATTTGGGAAAAGGCTTATGCCTAGGCCTCTTTCAAAATTTTGATTTTGGAAAGTGGCCAGGCACATTAATCAAAATATTGGCCTTTCCAAATTTTGTTTGCAATAGACCTATGCCATTTTCAAAATATTTGATTTTGGAAAAATCTTAGCCCTATGCCCTTTACAAAATTTTGATTTTGGAAAAGGGCCAAGGGATATGCCTTTTGGTTTAGGAAACGAAAGGCATCCCTTTTGATCAGGAATCAAAAGGAAAGAAACAAAAGAGACCTAATTTTAATTTTGATTTATTTTTGGAATAGTTCTAATTAATTAAACTTAAAATTGAAATCGGTTTAAAAATAATCGTTAATTTTATTTCGATTAAAATCATTTAATTAATTAAATGTTAATTAGTAAATTGATTGGATAAAATTATTTAATAGTTTAAACGTTAATTGATTAATTAAGACGCAAGTAGTTAAATTTTTAATTTTTATCTTTTTCATAGGATGTTATTATATGGATTAGATATAGTAGATATAATATGATTATATGGACCCCGATTGATCATGGACTCGACCGATATGATAGATGTGAATGATTTAATTTTCTGTTGGTTTAAAATTGTCCTTGGCCGTTATGAAGAACGTGATCTAGTTTATTTTCTACATTTAGCAGAAGATGGAGACCAAAGAAAGAAGAATAAAGATCCCATTGGTGATGGCGCATTAAAGTTCTTATTGGCGGTTGCAGCTACCCTTAGATTGTGACCCACGGTTTCGTCAGTTTATATTCGAAACCGCACGTAGGAAAAAGTCAATTATCATACCGGTTACTTTACGTATTTATTTATTTTGTGCTTGTGTTTATTTTATATGATACGATAGATGCATGACTAGACACGATCTAGATAAATGTGTATGATGTATGTCTATAAAGATAGATATATTTGATGTGACCGTAATTGAATTAATTAAGTGAATTAATTTACGTAAATACTTCCACAACAAAAATCAAGTCGAAACATTGCCTCCCAATATTATAACGACGGTGAGCTTCTTCGGATCCAACTGATCAGCCTTCGTCGGGAGTTGACCTACCTCGGGTATATCGTCGTTATGGAGATATGATCGTATGAGATCTCGCGAATACTGGGTAATGACTGACTAGAGTATTGCGGTGATTGGCCCTCGTCAGGACCGTCTTATTCTAGAGGCAAGGGGTTGACTACCACATAAAGATGTGTATTATCAAAGAGTTGACTACTCAACCACCAAGAGTCACATAGAGATGTGATTGGTAAGTGTTACATACCTTTCGAATTATTCCGGTTGATCGGCCCTCGTCGGGAATCGGGGCAACCTGATGGGATCTTGGCCACTAAAGAATTTTGAAAAGATTCTTGAAAGTCAGTTGGGAGTAGTTGACTAGTGGGAGCAAAATCAAAAATCAAAAGACCATTTTTTATTTTGCGTGTATAAACAACAACACTCTTTTATGTTGTAGTTTTAGCAAACTTTATATTTATGTTTTATTCTCGATTAGGAAAACCAAATTATGACTATTACCTTTTGAGAAACGTTCTCAAATATGGTTAAGTAATTTTAATCAATGACACGAGCAATCCCGTTATAGTAGTTAGAGACAAGGAGACTACATATTTGATGCAGTACTCCAAGACTTTAATTATTAAAGAAAAGCGGAAGCTCATGATATTGGATACAACTCAATATGATCATTAAGTCATACGATGACAATTAATTCAAAGGTTGGATAAGAATGACCAGAGCGAATTTTGGAAAGGTTGTTTTCAAAATTGTAAGATTTAAGTATCGACTTAATTCTATCATTGCTTAACGGTTAATTAAATAGTCAATGTTTTGAATACGATTCAAAAGGTTAAATAAACTATTTAATAAACATTAGATTTCTTTATGAAAGAAATTTAAAGACATGGCTCTTGTTATCTTTCTTAAGTCTAATGAAGACTACAATAAGAAAAAAATTTCAAGTGCTTAAAGGATTAAAAAGAAAAGTTAGGGCATGTGCTTAAATAGAGAACATATTGAAGTTTCTATTCTGGCAAGTGAGTTGAGATAAATCTATCTAAGTTCAAAGTCGACTCTAAGATATATGATGTCTTACGAGTGTGATTAAATTAGAAAGATTAAATGCATATATGGAAGGAGAAGCAAACGTTGTGACACTTACCATATTTTGGATCTAGTAAACTGATAAGGGAACTAAATAAATGTTATTATGTTCCGGTTTTTATGAAGAACATGTTTTCAGTTGCTTGTTAGGATTTAGTAGACATATTCAATTGTAAAGAATAAATGCTATTCCGATAAAGTTGAAAGGTCACTGAATCTAACATACTTGATTGTTGTCACTATATAGTTGATATATGTGATGAAATCTCAACTAAGTATTTGTATGGTTGTTATCCTTGATATTGGTGGTTGTTCTAGACATAGTCTCTATGGAGGGGAATCGTGTGATCAAATGTCATTCTAATGACGTCTGAACCATGTGATTATGAATCACTTGGGTAATACGTATCTTATCTGTAGATGACTAAAATACCCTTTTAAGAAAAGGTTATATATTCTAGAAAATTGTCTAAAGCCCAAACATACTGATGTTTGTTGCCTTAGGACAATTAATGCCACAAATAATCATTTGTTAATCTCTATGACTATTTTTAGAAATAATTGAATGTACACAATGAACTGCATAATTCAGAAAGCCCGAAAAGTTTGAGCTACAGATTGATGAGCTACTTAGGAATTAATCTTCAATTGAATTGAAGCAATTAATACCTGAAGGGTGTTTCAGAAGTCGTCTGAAAATGAATAAGATTTTTCCCTTGAAAGATACCATCATTGGGATACGCAATTAGATTGTGTTTCCAAAATGGAAACAACACTTTATATGATAAAGGTGTGACGCAAGCCATGCGAAGTATCCCTTACCTGTTTCGGGATAGAGCCCTTATACTTAACCAAGTTCCGAAGAATAGAGGTTGAATAAATTCCATATTAGATATGGAAGAGGATAATATCAAATCTATCTTAACCAATGATTTGAAGTTGTCATAGGCAAAGTCAGAAATGCTTGGAGCCTAGTACGACATATGCAACTTTGTGGAATATCTTAGCTAGCATGCTAGATATTATTTACTTGTCCGCGGAGCAAAATCTTTGTCTCCAAACATGTTGTCTTCTAGAGGAAGTGTTTCTTCCAAAAGAAACAGTGGTAGTAGATTTAGATCTCAAATATAGTTTGAGAACCATAAGGAGATATTCAACAATAGGAACGTGAGCAGACACCACATAGCGATGAGGTGTAGAACACTGCTCAATGCACACAAAAGGTCTGTAAGTCTGTGGATAACCTCGAGCCTAAAAAGGCTGCTGGTATGTTCATCTTGAAGAATGAATATCTCATGACTTATGAAGGAATGTTTGAAAGGCAAGATTGATAGATATGGCCTGGAGCTATAATATCTGAATTAGATTCCATCAGTGACAACCAGGTTATAAGCCTAATCTATCTTACCTAGAGGGAATGTCCCTGTAAGGCTGAGCCCAGTTCTATTCAGACTATGCTTGTTGTAACTTCGTATCATGGCTATATGATAGTGTTGAAGACGTTGGGCAGAAAGCTCTATTTTCATAGACGATGACATGATATGTAAGCCCACGAGATTCATTTATGGACTCAAACAAGTTTATCTAGAAGATTTCATTGTTTGATAATCAATGGAGTTCGATTTAGTCAAAAGAATGATATGCCCAATGTGAAAGATGGATAGTGGGAGTGTGTTACGATTTTTGAGTAAGGTATTAGATATCTCTCTCAGGAATTGCCACCCCATGTCACAGTCAATTAATGTTTGGTAGTTCAAGGTCTTTACGAAAGCACTTGGATTAGTAGTTCTTATTTTTGAAATAAGAATCTATAGCAATAGATTTAACTGCTGTTAGAATATAGTTTACCTATATAGATGTGATGCTAAAAGAGTTTAGCATAGGTCACGACAGGGGATACTGCTTGCCGGTGTTCTCAAGATCTATTTATGTTAGGATGTTAGTCCTAAAGATAAGTTGAAAGATCATGCTTATGGAAGGTTTTCTTTCCTACTTTGATAGGAACCATCATAAAAGTAATGATAGATGTTCATAGTCCATGAACTGTCATGAGAAAGTATGAAAGTAAATCTGGTGAATGTCGAGAATATCCTTAAACAAGTTAAGGATGGTTTCCTAGTTTATCGAAACTAGGAATCAGATAAATATATATATATATACATACGTATATCTTGAGTCTTACGAAGGCAAGTGGGAGCTATAATCTTGGTTTGCAGTTACTTTGATTAAGTTATACAGTGAGCTGGAAATGTTCTTAGCTATGGGTCACTGTAAATTCTACAACTAGGCCAAAACACAGTAGTGACTTGGAGGCACAACGGGAGTAGTACATGAGTCTAGAAGGTTCATTCCTGAACCTTGTACGGTTGTTCCACCTTTTCTATATAGCTGATATAGTAAGTGGATTCATTGCTTGAAACAAGGACCAGGGTCTCGTCAGAGATTCATGTGTGTGTTGAGGCGGTTCCTTTGACTTGGTCATTTGGAACATAATATGGAGATAGTCTGAGTCCCCATGGATAGCGATCCATTCATGGCTAGAGCTGGTTGTGAGTATTGCATGAGATTCTTGTGTTTCAACTTGGTCTTGTGTGTGCGAGTGATTGGTTTTAGGCCAAGTGGGAGATTGTTGAAATAGTGCCCTAAACCCAATCGGGTTGGACCGGATCCGACCGGGTCGGATCATTTATACTATTTCTTTGTGTTTATACATATATTAAATGGCTTTTCTGTTGTCATATATACGTTCTTTTAAAGAACCAATTGTGAATTGTTACATGATAACGTCCTTAGTATTAAATTGTGACAAAGAAACCATGATAGGCGATTATGGTTGATGAGATCTCTAATCACTTTAAAAAGTTTGATACTTAAATGTCTCTAGGCTGATGTACTGTTAAATAGGGCATTGATGCTACGAACAGGCTAGCACATATAAGATGTCTTCTATCTTTAGAGCAAGGATAGATCTCGTCTATCGAAGTGTAGAGACACTTGGACTGTACATGGACGTGTATTAGAGAATGCATACATTAGACTGACCCACTTACACTATTAAGTGTCACACTATGTGGCGGTTGTGTAATTATCCTTAGGACCGGAGTCTAGATGGCATCATGGTGTGGATTGTCATGCTTTGACACTATTGAGGTTTCCTTTAGCCACAGGGCGATCATGCGGTAGTGATTGGGTGTGATACTGAAGCATGCGGAGTATACATGTTTGGTCGTCTGGAAATCGGGTACCCTATCAGTAGGGTGAATATCCGAAAGGGCCATCTATAAGAAATGTCTAACTCTTGTGAATCTTTGCAAAGTGGAAGTAAATGAGTTACTTCGAGAGAGCATGATATCCAGATTATAAGATACCATCGTTAATGTTTGACACTCGACGTACGACCGTATGGATATTATTACAGTGATAGGATTATAATTTACACGGTAACTGTTTCACATGAAAGGTAGTAGTCATTGCATTTGACTCTTCCGATGATTGGGGGTCACGGTGTGTTTCTAGACGTTATCCCGTGATCGTTAGGCATGATGAGCATTTTTGTAAATTGCACTTTGTGTCTACGGCCAACATATTCGGAAGCCTATCGGGTCACACACATATGAATATCTAGCCGGATTAAAATGTGGTTATAGATGATAACCAAATAAGGAAAGTTTATCTCATGCTATAAAGGTTATAGTGGTAAATTAATATGGTGGTACTTATTTATTATGAATAAATGAAATACAATATATTAATTATATTTATTAATTAAACAACGTTCCTGATGCCAAATTATTGGATATAGGGGCGCATATATTATTGTGTATAAAGATACACTTGGATTATGCAATTTAATTAATGTGATTACCATATATTAATATAAGATATTAATATATAAATATATATAGTCACATGCGTGACTTGCACTTAGATTGTGCTTGTGCACATTTGTTTCAAAGATATATATATATATATATATATATATATATATATATATATATATATATATATATATATATATATATATGATTTATTTGTGTGATATATATGTGATATATACACATGTGTAAATTGATTTATGGTAATAAGATAAATATAGTCAATATAAGATATTGACAATATATTGGAAATGTTTAATATAAGATATTGAATATTAATGAGATAAATCAATCAAGTATATTTTCCTTATTTTATTAGGAAAAAGGTTTTCTTTCTCCCCAATCTACTAGGAGGCTAATCCCAATTAGATTGGGAATCACAAGGGGCGCACCACAC
Organism: Gentiana macrophylla; assembly: GCA_026214975.1. Classification (NCBI taxonomy): domain Eukaryota; kingdom Viridiplantae; phylum Streptophyta; class Magnoliopsida; order Gentianales; family Gentianaceae; genus Gentiana; species Gentiana macrophylla. The sequence continues at coordinate 80,552 of JAOBSW010000385.1, read as the reverse complement.
TCTATTTAAAGGAGGGGTTGGCTAGCTCTTTTGATCATCATAATTCCAAGAGCAAATAGTTCATGTGAAGAATAGAGAGCTTCTTAGGAGAGATTTTGAGAGAGATAAAAAGTCGGTCTAGCAACCGGATTTTTCTAGTAGCAATCCAATGGTGGATTCCGGTGCTTTGCTCGTGTGGACTAGTGGTAGAAGCGAAACACTTGGGCGGATCCATGCACTTCTACTCCCCTTAGACGGTCAAATCGTCTATCTTTAAGATCAAGCAAAGTAACCACCGTCATTAGCTTATTTGTTTATTGCATAAAGGAAGTCAATCTTGGGTAAAAGGAAATCAAAATTTTGAATTCCGCTGCTTTCCCACGTAGATTTCCTAACATCCTAGCAGTTTCAATGCCTAGGAAATATCTTAATTTTCCAAGATCCTTAATAGTGAATTGATGGTTTAGGGCATCCTGGACATGCTGAATTAACTTCTCCTTGGGGCTTGCTGCTATGATGTCATCTACATAGACCAGCAAAGCAATAAAGGACTGTCCTGACCCTTTTGTGAATAAAATGTGGTCATTTTTTGTTTGAATGAATCCTTGAGCCTTCATGGATTCAGTCAACTTGCAATTACATTGTCTGCTGGCTGGCTTGAGGCCATACAATGGCTTAGTAAGTCTAAAAACTTGATTTGGTTTAGCTGTTGTGCAACCTGGGGGTAACTGTATGTATACTTCTTCATGTAAATCTCCATGTAGAAAGGGAGTGTTGACATCCATCTGATGTAGATGCCAATTATTGGTTCCTGCTGCAGCAAGTAAGGCTCTAACTGTAGTGATCTTGACAACAGGTGTGAAAGTTTCTTGATAATCAATACCATATGCTTGAGTGTAGCCTTTTGCTACTAGTCTAGCTTTATATCTCTCTACTGAACCATCAGGGTTAAATTTGATTATGTACACCCATTTGCATCCAATGGGTTTTTTGCCTGGGGGCATATCAACTATTTCCCATGTATGAGACTTTTGTAGAGCTTCAATCTCTTTTTGCATTGCTTCCTTCCATTTATCATGCTTGATCGCTTGATTGTAAGTCTTAGGCTCTTTAACAACTTCAATAGCATTGATGAATCTAGAATAGTCTGCTGATACATTGTCTAGGTTCATGACCTCACTCAACAGGTGTGGGGTCTGCTGAACAGTGATGAGCACCTCCTTGATAAAAGGTTGGTGATTTCCTTGTTCTTGTGGACCTTCTTAATTGTGTGGGTTCAGGTTCTTGATTAACTGGTGCATGCTCTTCATTAGATGCCTCAGCTGTAGCTGATCATGTGTATGGCTGGTCTACTGAGTCATTTAGCAGATCATCAAAACTGTACATTATTGGTAAAGGAACGGGCATGTCAGCAAGATGTCTAGCCCTTCCTAATGCCTGTTGAAATAGAGGAAAATAAGTCTCACGGAATTGAGTATTTCTAGCAACAAAGATGTCCTTGTTGGTAATATCTAAAAGAATAGCACCCTTGGATGTATTTGAATTCCCAAGATAGACACAAGTCCTACATCTTGAGTCAAACTTTGTCCTATACTGCTGAAGTGTGCAAGAAAAAACTAATCAACCAAAAACCTTAAACACTGAATAGTCTGGTTTAGTGCCATAAAGCACCTCATGTGGAGTGCTTTCTTTTAGCAGTGGTGTAGGTGTAGCATTAATTAATTTTACAGCATGTAAAAGACTGAAACCCTAATATTCAATGGGTAAATTACCCCGGAAGCTTAGTCCCTGGCAACATTCAGCAGATGCTGATGTTTTCTTTCAACAATACCATTCTGTTCATGTGTCCTAACACAAGATGTCTGATGTATGATGCCCTATTGAGCATAAAAATCAACGAGAACTCAGCTCCATTATCAGACCTGATAACTTTGTGAAACTGAGTAGGGACAAATTTAACAAACAATTTAACAAGGTCAAAAGCTTCAGATTTATGCCTCATAAGAAAAACCCAAGTAAATCTAGAGAAGTCATCTACAATAGTTAAGAAATATTGTTGTCCATTGACAGTATGATGTCTTAAGGGACCTCAAATATCTAAGTGAACAAGATCAAATATACCATTCACAACAGCAGTGCTCAAAGGAAAAAGATTTTTCTTCAATTTTTCCATATGACAAACATAACAAGATCATGATTGCAAAAATTGACATCAACAGACTATGTACTAATGACTTGCAGTCTCTTATTTGTCTTAGTCTGTAATGCCATAAAAGAACATCATCTAATCTAGCAGACAATGTGTGATTTTCTACAGCATTGACAACAGAGAGTCTTATTGGCTGATCCATGACATAGAGTCCTTTGTGTAACTCATCTGAACCAATCACTTTCTTGTTCTTGTCCTGCAAAACACACTTGTTAGCAAAAAAAAACAACTTGCACCTTTTGTATGATTAATAAAGGCTGGTAAAGAAAAAAGGTTATATTTAAAACCAGGAATGCAAAACACAACATGTAGGACTAGCTGAGGGTTTACCCTTACTTGTCTTATATGTGTGATAGAAACATTATTTCCATTAGGTAATCTTATTTTTATACCAGATGAAGGTTTGTGATTGCTTAATAGATCTAATGATCCTACAATGTGATCTGTGGCACCGGAGTCCAAGATCCATTGTACGGATCTTACTAAATTTATATTACATGTCCCTGTAGCAGGTGAGTAGTGTGTCACAATCTCAGCAGGCTGACCAATAGCAAACCCTGCATGTCTTGGAGGATCTGTACTCAGTAGAGCCATCAACTTATCAAGTTGTTATGCAGTAAGATTTGGAAACCCTGGTCCAGCTGACCTCTTTTGGGCATGATCTTCTTCTCTTGATTGTTCTTCCTCTACCAAATTAGCCCTTTTTGACTTGAAACCAGGATGATAGCCATGTTTCTTGTAACAAGTATCCTAAGTATGACCATTAAATTCACAAAAACTGCATTGCTTCTTCTTGGGATTTTTAGATCTGGAATTTGCAGCAGATGCAGAGTTAGGTCTGCTGACAATCTGATTTTTCCATTTCCACTTTTCTTAGACAAGAGAACCATAAAATCTTGATTCTTGGCCCTATTGGCTACATACAACTTCCGTCTTTCAAATTTAATGGCCATTGCAAAGGCATCATGGATTTCTAGAAAAGGCACCATCAGCATTGCCTGTGAAACCATTGGCTCAAACTAATCCCTTAAACCTTTTAGGAATTTTGACGTGAACCGAGGAGGCTCAATTCTGAATTTTCCCAAGGATTTGATTGTAGGAACAATGAAAACGAGCTCCACGACCCCTAGGTATCTGTGTACCTAAGAACATTTGATTAAGGACCTCGACCCCTAGATATCCTTGTATCTAAGAACTTCGGTTTGTGAACGCCACAAGGTATGCTCACGACCTTGATAAGTTCGGGTTTGAATACTCTACTAAAGAATACTCACAAGTTCAAAAGAACTCAAATAAATATATTTCACTCAAAGTTTAACTGTCTCTAGAATGTGCTCCTAGTTTGCCTTTTATAGGCTACAATCATAATGAAAATAGAAAACCTAAGCAATGTGGGATATTTTACAAGTAAAATTCACCACTTTGCTTTATGATGGACCTAACTTGACCTTACTAAGCCCAAATGGCTTTTATTTGTTGAAAATAAAGACTTAACCCAATATACTATCATATTGACACCTTTTTTGATGGGTCGTACTAGCATTTAGGCCCAAAAGACCTTTATTAAATAAATCCAATGAAAAGTAAAATAAAACAAGTCTAATAACTAATTAATAACTCATCCAAGCCCCTCTTCATGCTCTTCAAGCCCAATGACATAGATAGTGCATATTATAGGCCGATCTTCAACTTTCTTGGGCTGGATCACATCATTCCCTCCCGGTTAGAAAGGATTCATCCTCGAATCAAAAGGATGTCGTAGAATTCAGCAACATGTACAAAGCATGAACAACCCTCAAGAATCATCAATGGTATACCGGGATCAAATACAATGCATAAATACGATTCCAAAGCAATAGCAGGTGTAAATGGTGATCTATGCTTCCTCAACGGAACATAAGAACAGTCTCTTGGCCCTATATAGATGTGCATGAAGCTCGTAGTGGCAGCAACGTAGTCATAACAATTTAATTGGGAACAAACAGCAACATGCGCCACAAAAGGATCAACAAAAGTGTGCGCCGGTTTTCCACCATTATCAACCGGGGATAGATCATCCAAAGGAAATATTGGGGCTGGATTGGATGTATCCAACAGCCCGGTGTCCTCTTCACGAGGCTGGTCATCATGTACCTGCAAAGAAGATTCGACAAAAACAGAACAAGAATTGAGGACAATAGCATCTTCTTTTGCCTCAACCAAAAACAACTCCTTGCATTCTTCCTCCATAACAGGCACCTCAGACACCTCTACTTTCTCTTCCATAAATTCAAGCTCATTCTCAATATTCATCTCCACCACACTCTTATCTTCCTCGTTAATCAACTCTTCCGCTCGAGTGTCAACAATCTCTTTGTTTGTCGTTTCAACCAAGTCTTTTTCCCTTGTTGATTCACGTTTCAAACGAGCTTCCTCATCGATTCTACGTAGTTCTTGCAAGAATTTAGGACAATCTTGAAAGTTATGGTCATCCCCTTTACAATGACCGCAATAAACAAAAAACACACATTTGGAAGCTTCCTTCTGTTTGATATCATGACTTTCACTCTTCTCATTTTCCATATTTTCAGATTCATCATTCTTGAAAGCTCCCTTGTGTATATAGGGTAGCGACTCAAGAACATACTTCTTTCCATAATAAGAAAAAGAATACCGAGTGCGGGACGAATTATGACGTATCTTGTACAATTGTAACCATGGCTTTGCTAATATCAATTGGTCACATTTTAAAGGAACCACATCACATAATGTATTAGAGCGATGACCTCCAACGGACAAAGAAATCCATGTTTGCCTTGTAACAAAAAACGGACGACTTCCAACAACAAATTAATAAGGATAAGGATGTTTTTTCTGTCGGCAAGTTCAACTCTTTAACTACCCTACTGCTAATCAGATGCTCTTCTTCCAGATGATCAATGCACAACTCGTATGCTTTGTTTTGAATTAAACAAGGTGTGCGAAATATGTCATATGCCATGATAGTATCAGAAAAATATTTATCATCACAACTCTCGTGTTTCTCTCATTCCTCGTGTAGAGTTCAAACGTAGAACAAACCAAAACAATGAGCAAACCCTAAATATGATGCTGTCAGAAGTTCCAGAATTTAAGCAGTGACTTTTCCTACAAATTGTGCTCAAACTACTTCGAATCTGGAAAAACTCAAAAGATAAAAGTTGTAGAATAGAGAATTTCCTATAATACCGCAAATTTTGAGGGGATTTGGAGTTGAGTAACCTACTCAAATCTAAACCGTAAACAGATCGACGGCTGCAGAATTTCAGACAAGACGGTCGCTGTTGTGGGGCGATTTTGACGAGGATAAGCTCCGAATTCAAAGATGAGGTAAATAGAGAAAACGTAGATAACAGGTTGATTTAGATGTGGTCAAAATTGAAGATTGTTTGGAGGTGGTTTGGGTATTAAACGACCTGATACAAAAACGGGTTTGGAAAAATTAGAATTCTGGAAAATTAGGGTTCTTGGGGAAAGTTTGAAGGTTTGAAGAATCTTCAAGTTTTTCCGGGCAAGATTATGAATATTTGAAGATTTATGATGTTCTAGGCTGGGGTACGACAAAATAATTAAATAAAAACGAATTTGTTTTTTTTTTTTGGATAATAATTGAAATAAAGAACAAGAAATAAAATTGGATATTTGTTACCTACAATGCCTGTCTCTGATACCAACTGAAGTGAACCGAGGAGGCTCAATTCTGAATTTGCCCAAGGATTTGATTGTAGGAACAATGAAAACGAGCTCCGCGACCCCTAGGTATCCGTGTACCTAAGAACCTTGGATTAAGGACCTCGACCCCTAGATATCCTTGATTCTAAGAACCTCGGTTTGTGAACACCACAAGGTATGCTCACGACCTTGATAAGTTCGGGTTTTAATACTGTACTAAAGAATACTCACAAGTTCAAAAGAACTCAAATAAATATATTTCACTCAAAGTTTAACTGTCTCTAGAATGTGCTCCTAGTTTGCCTTTTATAGGCTACAATCATAATGAAAATAGAAAACCTAAGCAATGTGGGATATTTTACAAGTAAAATTCGCCACTTTGCTTTATGATGGACCTAACTTGACCTTACTAAGCCCAAATGGCTTTTATTTGCTGAAAATAAAGACTTAACCCAATATACTATCATATTGACACCTTTTTTGATGGGCCGTACTAGCATTTAGGCCCAAAAGACCTTTATTAAATAAATCCAATGCAAAGTAAAATAAAACAAGTCTAATAACTAATTAATAACTCATCCAAGCCCCTCTTCATGCTTTTCAAGCCCAATGACATAGATAGTGCATATTATAGGCCGATCTTCAACTTTCTTGGGCTGGATCACATCAAATTTCATGACATGTTCAGGCTCCATATGATCCATTATGGTGCTAATTGCATTGCAGTGACATTGAGGATCACAAGAACAAACTAATACATGCCTAATGGTCTTGATTTCTTCCTATAGAACCATCAATTTTGTGAAATATTGATAGACAGAATCATTGCCTTGCTTCAGCAGATGCATCCCTTCAAGAAGACCTGAAAGCCTCAAGGCATCAACGTTAGAAAATCTAGCTGAACGATTCTTTTAAACTCCATGAGCACTCTTGAAGTACAACATACTCTAGGCAAATGTGTTCTCTACAGAATTCAAGATCCATGATCTCACCATTGTATCACATTGTCTCCATGCATGGAAATCTGTTGAATCAGCTTCTAGCCATTTGATTATGCCGTCTACGAAGCAATTTTATTCTTGGTAACTAACACCATCTCCAAAACATTTTCCATGGATTGTAGTTTTTGCCATTCATCAATGGCTGAACAAGAACCAGAAATGGATTCACATTAGGATAAACAAAAAATGGACTGGACGGACTTGTTTTTGTTTCTTAGAACTCCAGAATTGATCGCAAATCAACAGTGAAGGTGAAATTACAGAAAAACTGATAAAAAAAACTCAAGAAAATTATGACAGTTTACTCTCAAGAAACTGAAATCTCAGAAAAGATGAAGAACACTCTCAAGATTATTCAAAGATTGGAGAGAAAACGCAGAAAAGCATTCAGAAATTCTCAAATTTCTGCTCTGATACCATGATGATGTTTATAAAATTATAAACTGAAAGTAAAATGAGGAATTATTATTGATAATCTGAAAGTTACAAGTTAGATTACAATGTAGCTGATCATGGGGTATTTATAACTTCATACACCTCATGAATCAGTTAGAAGCAAGTTACAAATGGTTACTACAAGCTATAACAGAATAACTGTTTTCTACATTACATTACACTAGATTACTCAACAGGCTGCTGTGTCCTCATAATATTGTCAGCAGGCTGTTGTATCTTCTTGCAATCAGCAAAGTGTATCAGCTGACTGTACTCAGCATTCCCTTCAGCCTCTATACTGTAAGATCATTTGGTTTTGGGAAATGAGATTGTTCTTGTGGTTGTTGTAAACGTAGAGAACTTTGTTCAGATCCAGGGCAGTGTGTCATTTCCTTCAACATTCTTGAGGGCAAGGATGTTTTTGAGAGGACGGGAAAGAGAATAATACCAATGGACATTACATGGGTAATAATAGAAATAACCAAGGATGTCCAAAATAATCGCATAATCATGGGATGGTGTGAGATGGCTGAATATTTGATACTAATTATGGGTATATGCTACAAACGGAATAATATGGTGAAGTTGATAGCTTTGAAATGGGGGTTCTTTTTCAGAAGGAACAGAGAAATCAATGGCATGCCTTGATTCAGGCATTTGCTTCAAGACCCGGCCGTCTACTTTGCTCTCGCTGCAACTATCAAGTTGATTTTGATAAGTCTCTTTTACTGCATATCTCCACCTCTTTTGTTTCTTGTCCTTTTGTACACTTCAGAGGTGTTGATTAATGTAAGTGTGCATCATCGTTTTTTAGGTTGGAAGTTGTGTTTGTCGTAATTACAATAGGAGTATCAATTATGAAGATAATGAGATGCAACACTGGAATGCCACACTTGAGGTGGAATCCGAATAACCGGACTTATTTTGGATGCATTCCATAACATGTAGTATCCTTAAGGTTGTTGATGTTGTTAGTGTCTTCATAAGAGATATGACAAATAGTTTTGCAAATGACAAACAAGAGGAAGAAGTTTATGATAATGTATTTGGTGATGTTTCTTCAAATGTCACTCTATTGGTGTGTGCGGAAGACAATGACAGGGGCATGAAAATTCTAGTGGGTGCTATTGTGACTTGCATAAGCATGAGGGCTGTCAAATTGGAAAAATTTGTGTGGGACCTGGGTCCTCATATGGCTAGAATGTTTCTCATCCTTGAGGAGAATGATGTTTTGAAGGGGAGGGAGTTTGTCAGGAACCCAAGTCTTCAAAGAATTTCCATTTTAATATTTAGACTTAATTATTATTGTTGTTATTTATTTTATGACATCATTATGTTTATACTGATGTAAGAGTACTGATATGTCAATTTGTGGGATTAAAGGTGGCATATATATAGGGTGGTACTGCCTAGCAAGAGGGCTTGTCAGATATTTTGTTATTTTGTGTGTAAACTCTTTTGCTTTGTTCTTTCTATCAATATATTTCTCCACTTTTACCCTGTGATTTCTACCATTTCTTCTCTCGGTTACCATTGTTCCTCACAGATTGAGCCATCTCAGAGATAAATGTCAATATTTTTTTGCATTTATCACATGTTTTTTTTTTTCGTGTCCTTTGCCTTTTTAAATATTAGGTTGAGCCTCAAATCTAAAATAGAGGAGATTTGGCAAAGTATGCATTGAGCTTTCGTTGTAGATTTTTTTTTTCATGACTTCATTTTGATTTTGAATTTCAGAGAGGAAAAGAAGCGAATCCGATTGCTAAAAAAATACTGTTTTGTATCCACAATGGTGATGAATTGATTATCCTTTATATGATCCTGAGGTTATTGTTGTTTCATTGTTTATATAATTTTACATAAATTTAATGTGAAATTGCTGAATTTTTCTCCTTTATTTTAAAATCTTTTTTACATCATGTTCAGGTTGCATTGATTTTCATCAGAAAATTGTGAGCATAGGCATAATGCAATCTACTTCTTAGTCTTTGATGTATAATGCGTATCACACTATTCCTCCTCATAATGTTTTTTTAAAGCTATTTATGAACTTTTTTGAAATTTTTAATATGTAAAATTATGATTTTCAAAGGCTAATCAGTAAAATTATGAAATCAATTACGTGGAATCATGTATCAGTCTCACAAACAACATTTATCAACCAATCTCCAAATCCCACTATATGTTGTGATCCCATTATAATGTCTCAAATTTCTGTTTTGTTTTATGATTTTGAATATATTTTTCTTAGCAAGTAAGATCTTTTATTTGATATTTTGATCTTGATTTTCTCCTGTTTTAATTCAAATTGTAAGCAATAGTAGCTGAAGCAATTCATGGACTACGTACTACATGTATTTATGTAACATCCCGACTTTTCAGAAAGGATAAAATAGTAATTGGGTTTAATCATTATGACCTAATTATTATTTGTTCTTTTTACTTAATTAATAAGAATTTAATTAGAAGATTATCGGATTTTTTACGGAAAATAATTATTATTTATCCAATAAATAAACACCTTAATCCCATCAGTTAAAACATCACGCGAATTCTGGAAAAAAAAAAAGATAGAACGGCGGCATCAGAGAAGGGAGAACGTAAACTCCAATCGCAGGGCCAATTCGTTCATAATTTCAAGATGCCGCAGTAGAGAAAAGTGGTCACCATGACGAGATGCAACTTTGGAAAACAACATCTCCTTTTTTCGTATGTTTTCAGTTTAGCCATAGTTTTTGGTAATCGTCAAGTTCGATTCTTCAGAAATTCATATCCATCAATCAGTAGCTCTTTTTTGCATCCATGAGTAGTCAAAACGATCGTCTTGGAGCGTAGATCGTTCTGAAAATAGTTTCACGGCAAATAATCCAGGTAACCTTTAGTTTCACACACTTTTTCAGTTCGGGTTTTATAAGAAAAATAGGATTTTAGGGCTTACTTGTTGATCAAATAGGTTTTGGGTCTGAGGATCAAGAGTTGTAGCAGTTTCTTGGCATTTTTGCTTTGAAGATTGCTTGCAGTTAAGTTAAGAGGCTCTTCCTAATGAATAATTACTATTTTACAATGCTTAGGTTGAGTTTTAGAGTTGTTTGTAGCAAGGATTGATGGTTATATGTTGTTGCAATGCTATGATATGCTACAGTATTGTTAAAGCATGTTTTACTATTGTTTTTCTGCGTATCTTGATGAGAAACGTGGTTTGTTTGATGTGAAAATTGTTTAAGAGCAGAAAAGCATGTTTTAGGGAGTTGCAGGTGGAATGCGTACGCATTGGCTAGCAATGCGCACACATTGATGTTTCAGGATGGTCTCTTTTGTTCCCAGCAGGTGCAATGCGCACGCATTGATTAGCAATGCGCACGTATTGCTGATACATGATGGATAGATTTACTTTTAGCAGGTGGAATGCTCACGCATTCTGCCCAGTTTTTTGGGAAAATAAGGTTTTAATCCACGAGATGAGTTTTAAATGATTATTCTTGATCTAATACCACTAAATTTAAATGAACAAGCTTCGATTGAGTTTTTTATGCGTTTAGTTCCAACACCGAATGTACTCTTCAAGAGAGTTGAAGTTCGGGACCATCGGAAGGGCTTGATAGGCTTGTTCTTTGGTGAATTGTAATTCACCAATTTCTGTATGATTGCTAGGCCTTGTCCGTGTCTAGTGGTCTAGGAAATAGAGTAGTAGGTGTGAGGGAGCTTACTTGAAAATACTTAGGTGGCTTGTTAACAAAAAATAATAAGTACATACTTGCATAGTAAAAAGATTAAATGTCATGCCACTCTTGGATAGGCACATGTGAACATCGGCTATGTGACTCATCCAGACAGGTGGATAACTCTGTGACCTACTAGCGTCCAATTGACAGAGGAATTTCACCGGACGTGTATGCATACCGGAGAATCCTGGGACCAATAGTGCATGACACTGTTGGTTGGCAACATCTCGTGGTGGACACACCTCGCGTAGTGCCCTTGAGTGCTGACTTAACCAAGATAATTTAATAAAGAAACGTATAGTCATGACATGTTGATGGACATGGAAGTGAACCCTAGATTGAGTCAGTCTCGTGAAGGTAACTTAATAATTATAATAATAACCTATTCGTTGTAACGCTTGTTTATTTATTAGCTTTGCACTCTTTGCTAAGTACTTATGTACTTACCTCTTTGCATGTTTGTTTGTGCTTTGGGGTGAAAAGACGAACAGGTTGAGATGGATCATGACGATTCTTAGGAGGACGCTTGCGATGCTTGCTATGGAGTTTTACCATGTTGCTATCTAGATGAATAATGTATCTTGTAATTTTCATAGAGTGTGTTGTAACTTGTTTTAGCTTGATAATATAGTTGTTGTACCTTCTTTCGTAAGACGTTTCGTTGTTGTAAGCTACCATTTTCTATCTTTATAAAGGTTGTAATATATTCTTAGTAACATTTATGTTTTACCCGAGTCTTTTTAGCGTTTGTTTGCTTTATTTAGATACGAATATGTAGAGGCTTGCGTATAAGGTTAGATTTATTTAATGTTATACGCGCTGAACGTTCTCTTCCAGATAAGGGCTCGGTATCCGGGAGCGGGGGAGTTACAGTTGGTATCAGAGTGAAGCTTCCTTTCTGCCCTAGGCTTCTTCTCCTCTAAGATAAGATTTCCTTTAGACCTTTTAGAACCTTTCTGGCCTGTCTTGATCATGGTGGTAAATCCTTGTAAGACTCAGAATCCTTAAACCATAGTTAGGTTGCACTAGGATCAAGTGAAGATTCTTCGTAGACGAAGGTTAAGTCGAGTTCTCAGCTCACATCTTGTGTTATCCCCTTAGGTTTTCTTCCTTCCAGGATCTTTAGTAGAAAGCCTCTCTCCTTTCGATGTTTCCAAACCATAACATGTCACCTACGATTAGGTGAAACCCCTTTAAGTAAAGCTTTAGGATAGTAGTCTTAGGCTTACACCCTTATGTTGAGGACATCTTGGTTGGTTTCTCTTTACGTTTTCCATTTTGACCTCTTCACATTCTGTACACACGAATATCTAATCCTAATTTTGGCTAGGCCTAATTTTGTAGAGAATGATATTTGACTCGACTCTACAAATCCTCCTTTTTCTCTTTTCACTATTGCTTGGTTTATGTTTACCAAAATTCTTTGACATTGCTTTGCCCGAGATGGGTTCCACATGAACTCCATATGTAATTATATCCTCACCAAGTAATTCTCCTCCTTTTTAATAATTAGTGTTAAAGGGTTTCTCCCTTTGGCATATAGTTTTATCATCCTCGTGGTGGGCTCTATCCAACACGAGTGAATGCTTTTTGTTTCTGTGTTTGCCTTTCATGAAAAACCATTTCTTATACTCCAAAAATTCTGAAAGTTTTCAGCAAGATAGACCACTGTTTTGTCTACAATTCCACTCTTTATATCAACTCAATAATCATTATGGATTGTTCAGAAAATTCATGTTAACGCTGAACACTCTGTCCAAAAAATCTGCAGCAGCACCTTCACTTCTTCTTCTGTTTTGAAAAGATTAAACGCCTTCAAATAACGTGAATTTTTTATATGTTGCAGACAGAACTTTTATTTACAACTTTCCTTTTGGAATTAAGTCCAAATTCCTATTCGTTTGGTTGTAATCTGCCATTCAAGTCAGTGTCTACCAATCTGGAAATTCTAACAGCTTGTGCATTCAGAAGAAATAATTGTTTTTGACCAACTCCCTCCCATTCTGTAATGGTGACTTAAACTATTCTACTGAGTCTGGTCTGTTGATTGTGGCATTCAGTAAAGTCTGGGGAAACATGTTCAGGTCAACAATGTATAAAGCGTCTGCAGAAATCTGGTGTTCAGCTGGGGGCAGGATCAGCAGGGTTGATCAAATTGATGATGGAAAGTCTACTGAAGACAAGTCTTCTGATGCTCAGCAAGCTTGTAGAACACATCTACTGCATGTTTGTTCGAGTTACTTCTGGGGTATTTCAGTCATTTACTGGGTTGGCTGTTTTGTCGGTTAGGGTTGGATTCCCAAGGCTATAAATACCGTCTGTATTAATTGTAACTTGATGTAACTTTCTAATGATAATAGAATATCCTCGTTTGTGCGTGGAGTATCGGCACATTGCCGGAAACCACGTTAAATCTATGTTCTACTCATTTTTGTGTTTGTTTACTTGTCCTTTTATCTTTACTCACAATCACCATCAATTTTTGATCGATCCGTATTAACAAACTGGTATCAGAGCGTCCAGGTTCATCAAGATATCTGTTTATCTACTTAAAGAAAGGTAGATTGGCACCAAAGTCATAATTGATGCTAGGATTTGGGATCTACAAAGCTTTTCTGGTGAGAAAGATGTCTGCTTTAAATATTTAGATTGATAAGTTTACAATAAGGAATCGCTTTAGTCTATGGCAGATCAAGATGCGTGCTTTGTTGAAGCAGCAGGGATTCTGGTGTCCCTTGTCTAAATCAACAGAAGGAAGTGCTGCGGAGAGAGCCAGTCTGGAGGAGAAACACATTCAACAATTATGTTGTGCTTGTTAGATGATATTATCATAGAGGTTGCTGAAGAGAAAACTGCTGAGAAGTTATGGTCCAAACTTGAGAGTCTGTATATGACTAAGTCCCTAACAAAAATGTTTTTCTTGAAAAAACGTCTGTTTAGTTTAAGGATGCATGGGGTACTCAGTTGAGGGATCATCCAGAGCAGCTGAACACAATATTGCTTGATTTAAGGAATATTGATGTGAAGATTGAAGATGAGGATGCTGCATTGATTCTACATATATCATTGCTTGCATCATATGAGAAATCTGTGCAGACCTTTATTGTTGGGAAGGACTCAGTATCATTGGAGGATGTACGGTTATCACTCCATGCTCTAGAGTTACGCCATAAGTCATCTAGATCTGGGACAGATAGTCAGTCTTCTGGATTGGTGGCCAGTGGAGTCAGCAGGGGGATAGGAAATTCTGGAAAGAAGAAATTCAAGAAAAATTCCAAGGGTGCTAAAGCTAAGGATATCTGTAATTACTGCAAGGAGCAGGGACATTGGAAAAATGAATGTCCAAAGAGGAAGAAGCAGAAGGGTACTCAGCAGGGTACAGCTTCTTTGGAGGAACAAGACACCAACTCTGAAGAAGATCTGGCCTTAGCAATTTCAGAGTCAGTAGTGAACAGAGATATGTGGATTCTAGACACTGGGGCATCTTATCATATGTGTCCAAATAGGGAGTGGTTTTCAACTTATCTTCTAGGCACCATATTGTTAGGGATACTCCACAGCAGAATGGTGTTGCAGAAATAATGAATCAAACTCTTCTGGAGAGGGCAAGGTGCATGCCTCTAATTCTAGTCTAGCAAGGAGATTTTGGGGGGAGGATGTTAATACAACCTGCTACTTAATCAATAGGGGGCCTCACACTGGGATCGAACTTAAAACACCGCTTGAAGTTTGGTCAGGAAAGTCAGCAGACTACTCTGGACTTAGGGTTTTTGGAAGCATTGTCTACTACCATGTCAGTGACGGTAAATTGGATCCTAGGGCCAAGAAGGGTGTGTTTGTTGGATATGGAGATGGAGTTAAGGGGTATAGAATCTGGTCATCAGCTGAAAATAGGGTTATACATAGCAGGAGTGTAGGCTTTGATGAAAAATCTATGCTTAACTCATCAGTGAGGGCCACATCTGAATCTAAAATAGGATCTGAGACTAAGAAGGTTGATAAACAGGTGGACCTTCAAGTAGAGTCAACTGGTCAAAAGACTCAGCATGGGATAGTAAACAATCAGCAGATTCAGAGCTGGATCCAAGCCAATCTGCTGAACAAGGGTTAGCAGACACTCACACAATTGATGTTGGTCAGTAGGGTATAGCTCTCAACAGAGCTAGGAGGACCAATATCAGACTTCCAAAAATATATAGGTTTGAGGAGGATATGGTTGGGTATGCACTAAAGGTAGCAGAAGAAGTGGATGGTTTTGAACCTAACACTTACATGGAAGCTGAGACATGTTCTGAGGCATCCCAATGGCTTGCTGCCATGGGAGAAGAAATGAAGTCCCTTCAGAAGAATGAGACTTGGGATTTGGTCAAACAACCACATGATAGACAGGTGGTCAGCTACAAATGGATATTCAAGAAAAAGGAATGAATGACATCTGCTGAGGATATCAGATATAAGGCACTTTTTGTTGCTAGGGGGTTCAGTCAGAAAGAGGGGGTAGACTATGAAGAGTTATTTTCTCCAATGGTCAGACATACTTCCATCAGGGTGCTGTTAGCAATAGTGGCATATCAGAATCTTGAACTTGGGCAAATTTGATGTAAAGACAGCCTTTCTACATGGACATGTAGATAAGGAAATTTATATGACTCAGCCAGAGGGTTTCCAAGTTCTTGGCAAAGAATGATATGTTTGCAAGTTGAAGAAGTCCTTGTATGGACTTAAGCAGGCCCCAAGATAGTGGTATAAGAAGTTTGACAGCTATATGATTCAGCAGGGTTATAGCAGGAGTCCATATGATTGCTGTGTGTATCAAAACAAGTTGAAGGATAGTTCAATCATCTATCTGGTGCTGTATGTAGATGATATGCTGATAGCTATTGCAAACAAGTCTGGCATTCAAGATCTGAAGAATCTGCTTAAGGCTGAATTTGAGATGAAGGATTTGAGGAATGCAAAGAAAATTTTAGGGATGGAAATCTATAGAGATAGGAAGCAAGGGAAGTTGTTCCTGTCTCAGTAAGGGTTTATTGAAAAGATATTATCCAAGTTTGGCATTTCAGCAGCCAAACCTATAGATACTCATATGGCATCAAATCGACATATGTCTGCTGTCTTTGCCCTACAGTTAGCTGAAGAGGAAGAATACATGTCAAGAGTTCCATATGCTAATGCAGTAGGCAGTCTAATGTATGCCATGGTCTGTACTAGGCTTGATTTGGCTCAGGCGGTCAGTGTTGTCAGCAGGTTTATGACTCAACCTGGAAAGGAACACTGAAAAGTAGTAAAAATGATATTCAGGTACCTTAGTGGGTGAATTGTGACCTCGAACGATCATGTCGGGTGAGCAACAGCCGCTTCGTACATCAAATATTGGACTCATTTATGAAGGTGGTACTCAATGTTTTGTCACAGGGTACTGTTATTCTGATTATGCTGCTTATATGGACAACAGGATATCTATAACTAAATATGTGTTTACTTTGGGTGGTTTCTGTGGTAATTTGAAAGGAAACTTTGCAGGGTACAATGCCATTATCTACTACTGAAGCTGAATACATGGAACTGACAAAAGCAACAAAGGAGGCATTCTGGTTAAAGGGGCTAGTCAATGATCTGAGTCTGCATCAAGATCAAGCCAGGGTGTATTGTGACAGTCTTAGTGCAATATGTTTGGTGAAGGATAAGGTTCATCATGTAAGAACCAAGCACATTGATGTTAGGTATCATTTTCTGAGAAATGAGAGGCGGGTTAAAGTGGAGAAGATCAGCACTGATGTGAATCCTGCTGATATGTTCACTAAACCAGTTCCAAAAGGGCAAGTTTCAGTTATGTCTGGACTTGTTGAATATCCAAAGATGTTAATTTGAATCTAGGAATAATCAGTTGAAGGTGGAGGTCTGCTGAGGTATTCAAATCGGAAAACATAAAGCATTTTTGGCACTTGGTTGTACATCTGGAACTTGGTTGTGCATCTGGTCAGTTTGCATGAAGTTGAAGTCAAGGTGGAGATTTATAATAGTGACTTAAACTATGCTACTGAGTCTGGTCTGTCGAGTGTGGCATTTAGCAGAGTCTGGGGAAACATGTTCGGGTCAGCAATGTATAAAACGTCTACTAAAATCTGGTGTTCATTTAGGGGCAGGATCAGCAGGGTTGATCAACCTGCTGATGCAAGTCTACTGAAGACAAGTCTGCTGATGGTCAACGCAGACTTGTAGAACACATATGCTGCATGTTTGTTCGAAATACTTCTGGGGTATTTCTATCATTTACTGGGTTGGATATTTAGTCGGTTAGGGTTGGATTCCCAAGGCTTTAAATACCGTCTATATTAATTGTAACTTGATGTAACTTTCTAGTGATAATAGAATATCCCCACTTGTCTGTGGAGTAGTCGGCACATTGCAGGAAACCACGTTAAATATGTGTTCTTCTCGTTTCTGTGTTTGTTTACTTGTTTATCTTTTATCTTTACTCACAATCACTATCACTTCTTGATCGATCCATCATAACATATTCAAAAATTCTAATATTTTTATATCACCTAGGAAAATCCAGTATCTAATTATTTTCCCTTTGGATCGTGATCAAATTCCTTCTCATTTGGGCTGTAAAAATCGATAGTATCTGATCCGGCGTAAATATCATACAGAGCAACCTAAAAGGAATCCTCACCTCTTCGACTTAGGGTTTGGGCTAAGAGAGTAGTAAGTTTCGGTTGTTCTGCTTTAGAATTTTCCCAAAAGTTTGACCTCCTTCTGGGTTAAGTCTCTTAGTTGGATGTTTGTAAAGTTAACATTGTTGTTTCTTTTGCAGTTATAAACAAGAACCGAGATGTTATCCTTGAGCATGCCATGTTTGATGATCAGACTCTGTTGGTCCCAGAGAAGGGTGAAACTATAGTCAGAGGGGGGGGGGTGAATGACTATAGTGGAGTTTCAAAAACTTTTCTTTTATTCAAAAGCTTTTGGGCAAATGGATAAATCCTTTTACTATGTTGTTTTCAAATCGCTTAGACAATCTCGAAATTAAGTTATGGTGTAGACAAATTAAATAGATCTCAGTAAACTAAATTGCGAAATTAAATTGACACAAGGCTTATAGTGGTTCGGGTGGTGTAATCCCTTAATCCACTCTTCTCCTGTGATGATCGGAGGAATTCACTATTGTTTTCACAGATACAATAGTATGATTGTCCTTGGCTTCCCAAGCTTCACAATCTACAAGACTATCACTCCTTGACTGCAATGTGACTTGATGATTCGATCTTCCTTCTTGCTCGCTCTCCTTGAGATCAAAATCCTTCAACAAATATCACAGATTCAACTCCTTCTCGATTGCTTCCGATTCGATTTGCTTCAGTTTGATGTGAATGTGATTCACACACTTGGTTGATCAAACTCAGCCCCAAGTATGACTTTGTTGCTCTGATATCTGAGTTGATCACTAGATGTTTCCTTGTAAGTTCAGAAAGAAGGCTTTTCAAATTGACAGAGTTTTCACTTGATTTTTATGTTCAGTTCCACACATTTCTCTGTCTATCAATGCCTTCTATTTATAGCCTTGAATAACCTTGATTTTGAAATTCCGTCCGTTGGCTATATTAATGAGGGAATAATCTTTGATTTTATTCTTGATTCCCCCTTAATTGCATTTTCCTTGATTTCAGTGATTGGATTCTTCTTCAAACGTATAGCAGAAAATCCGTCCTTGATTGATCCTCTATTGATTGTGCATTTAATGCATGATCTTCTGAATCTTCAACGTATACTAAATCTGATCTGGTAAGTGTTACTTCGCCGTTTTTAGAACGGTCGAGTGATCCTTCTGACTTAGCCGTTTTAGCTTTTCCTTCACCGTTTACGTCTTTACTCACCCAAAGTAAGTTTACTTTGCCGGTTCACGCTTTTCTTCTTTGCTTGATTGAAGGAGAATCTTTGTACTTCACTGATCTTAGATTGGGGTGAGATCGGTGTATACCACACTTGAATATTAATGTACATCACTTGTAGTATAACTTAGACTTGTCCAAGGTCATCACAGACTTCCTTGGTTACAAGTCGACCTTTAATGTCTCAGCATTGCTTCTCTGCTGGTGCTTGGTGGCTTTACTCGCCGAATATCTGCTTTTGCTTTGCCGTCCCTATCAACTAGTACAATACTTGTCTGACTTAACTTATACAACAGTCGACTCTAAAGTAAAGACTTATACAGAGAATTCTAACTTATTTCAGTTTGCTATAACAAAATTGGTATGGCCATCATCAAAACATAATAAAATGTTCCTAACAATTTCCCCCTTTTTGATGATGCCAAAACCCTCATAAGCCTGAATATAAGTAATCAAAATTTTAATAATATACAACAGAACACAAATTCAGCAATTTTATTCATCCATCATAGGGCAATAAGTTCTAAAACATTATTCAAATGTTACAAACTACATTTTGCTTAAGTCAGCCTTGTACCTTTTGAACTTTGTAGTCTGAACCTCTTCAATGTCTTTCTAGTCAATTTCTGGAAACTTCCACTTCCAGTAAGCCAAAGCTGTGTATTCAGATACACCCTGAAAAACTCTTTTGGCAAAAAGTCTGTTGAAATCAGGCATGGTCTCATTTGCCTTAGGTTCTCTAAAATATTTTTCAAGTCTTTCCCTAGCCTCAGCAATATGTGAATCTGCAAACTTGAGGCTTTTGTAGAGACTCCACTGCTCATGTTTCTCCATTCTTCCCATAGGATTGAAGAATTTTGCCATATATGTAAATTCATCTTGTTGTTCAGCTGGCAAGTCTTCTGGTCCTTTTGCCGATAGTGGTATGGCTGAGCTTGGTTTGTTGTTGGTTTGTTTGAGAAGTGCAAACTCTCTTTTGACTTCATTGTAGAGTTTGTCCATATCAGTTCTCATTCTTTCATCCTGATAGCTTAGCCAATCAGCCCAAGCTTCATCTTGTGTGGAGTGAGGATAAAGTCCTTCCTGTACTCTAAAAAATTCTCTTACATGGTCCAGTACATCTGCATCATATTCTGCTTTGCTTTGGTGACCTGTGTAAGTTCTGTGTTCCCAAGATATCCGAGCTGCGCTTGCCTCTGCTGGTGTTTCCTCTGGTGCTGAGTTTGTGTTGACTAGCTGATCCTCTTTGCTGACGAGATCCAGGCCTTTGCTGTCTGCCGGATCTATCTCTATCATCATCTCTTCTTTGCATAGGATGAGGAAATCAAATGCAGGGTTCCTTTAGGACCTTTTCTCTTTCTTATCTGACTCTTCTTTGCTGTTCTTCTGCTTCATTTCTAATCCTTATTTCTCTGTCTCTTGCTCTTAGTTGTTCTTCAGTAAAATTTGGGGGTCTGGTTGTTGATCCTTCAGGTTCAGGTTTATCCCGATTTTCCCTCTTTTTGGCAGCATCATCCCTTTGCTGGAGTAAGATGCTATGTGTGGCCTCTGCCGTGACGATCAGAGAGTCAAGCTTTGATTCAATAGTTGTGAATCTGTGGTGATGATCATTTAGTTTCTCATTCACACTACGAAGTTTAGTGCCAAAGGCCACTGCCATTGATTCATTTTCTTGGGAAATATGCTGTCTGAGCCCTACAAGATTGTTGGTGATATTGATATTAAGCTGCTTCAGCAGAATTCCCTGTTGTTGAACCACAATGTTTTGTGCATCAATGTACTCTGCAATGGCCTGAAACTTGTGTTCAATGGAGGAGCTTTTGTCATTAAATGTCAAGTCATGGATCCGAGATACATGGCTTGTTTGCTCAATTCTTGACCAAGCAGTCTGCTTTGCTTTCTCAAAAGTTTCATTGGTAATGCCAGTGGCCAGCTGAGAGAGTTTGTGCCTTGTGTCAGCTGGTTCTGGATCTGTTTGCTGTCCCTTGTCTTGATGTTGAGTGACAACTGCTCCAGTTTCCAAATTATCAAGAATTTGGGTGGATGTGTATGCTGGAGTTGCTTGAGCTGCAGTTCCCCTTATCTCTGTGCCGGGGGTTGCTTTGACTGGTGTTGCAGTAGCTGAACCAGTGTCCACAATGTGTGTGTTGTCAGCTGGAACATTCACAGTCAGTGGTTGAGTGGCTGTCTTTGCCGGAGTTGAGGACTTGTTGGATGCTTGTGGTTTCAAGAAAGTACGGAGAAGAGTTGTATCATCAATTGCATCTGGTGCAGGAGCATCCTCTTCTCTGGCTTTACCAAAATCACCATCATCATCATTATTATCATCATGATTATCATCAAGATCATCATCATCATCATGATCATCATCATCATCCCCATCGTCTGAGTCATCACTCTGTCTCCCAGAGGCCTGGGGCAGTTTTGTCTTGGCTGCATCAACCAAGTCCTATAGTGGCGATTCATCAAGTACACCTACCAGAGTTGTGATTCCCAGAAAATTAAATAGCCGTGCTTCTTCAGCAAGCATGCGGTCTGAGTCTTGAAGTTGTTTTTGGAATCCCTCTCCTTCCACTCAAGATAATCTGCAATTCGATCATCTATATCGTTTGCAGACAATTGTGCAGCTTCTTCTGGAGATGCCTCATCATCTCCAGTATCTTCCCTATTAGGATGTTGCTCATCATCACTATCATTCTCTTCTTCCTGTTGCTCCACCTCAGTTTCAGAATCCTCTTCCTCTTTATCTTCATCAATTAATTTGCCAAAGTCTGTCTTGTCCAGATTGCGCTGAACCTTTTGCTTCTTTCTTTGACTGGTAGTGATTTGTGTGGATTTCTTCCTTTTTCCGTCTCCTGTCTTCTTTTGTTGTTTAAGATAGGTAAACATGACTTTGGATTCATGCAGTTTGTGGAGTTGAACTGGAGGGACTTTAAGACATTGCATTCGATAGTGTAACTGAATCCCATATGATTTTTTCACCCAGAATTGGCCTTTCTTTGTCTTTCCCTCTTTTATCGCCTTCTTTTCGGCTTTTACTTCCCCTTGGATTTGCTCTTTGATGCGTAGGAAGAAGTATTTTGCCCAATTGAATTGTAGATTGTTATAGATGATTCCCATTAGCCGCATTCTAATTTCTGTCATGGCATTATTTGCGCCCAACTTTCCTTCAATGGTTTTGCCAATTAGGGCACTAAATTCATTGAATAGTTTGTTCAATGCAGATCTCAGACAGTTGACTTTTGTAGATCCTTGGTTTGCCATTTTGGCGATAGTTGTCCAGAAATCATCCACGTTTTGTGATACCAACGTTACATTTGCTTGACCTTTATTTGAGAGTTTGAGATGTTTTCGAATTACCTTTTCTGTAATCACCACTTCTTTGCCATTGATAGATGCAACGATCTTGTCCACTTCCCACTCGTCACCTTCTTCAGCAAGGAGCCCAGATACGTATTATGCAGATTTCCAGAAGGATATGAGATTTTCATAGCACACCTCAGTTATTGGAGGATTGAGAAAGGTTGATAACTTTAGATTTTCACAGCCTGCTGTCAATCGTTTGGGATGTTCGTCATTTCCGCAGAGTTTCAGGTAGTGTTCTGCTTGGAAAAATGAACCAGTGGCAATCGATTTTTCATACCCAGCTTGGGTGATTGAGGAAGATGATGCCATTGTTGAAGAGGAGAGGGTGTTTGAAAATGAACTTGATTTTGCAATAGAGAGAAACAAGAGTAGGGTTTGTAATTTGCAAGAGAGCGTAAAGGTTTCTGAAAATCTTTAAGTCTAGTTTATATAGTGTGATTTGGGTAGTGTGAACGTGGTTTGAATATGGAAGGATTTTGTGACATGATGGCATGATTTTGTGTATGTGAATTGCGATATTCAAGCGTAATGGGGAAGTGGTTTGAGGTAAGTAATGATAGAGCCCGGGAATCGAGGAGTTTTCAATTCGAAAATAATATAATTACCTCCATGATCATAAATTGATCCCCACGTGTGTAATTTTTCACAGAATAATCCTCCATAATTGCCTTATTCTCCACGTGTAATCAAAATTGATTTTGTTCACACTTTTAATTTATCCAAGTCTTTGTTTCGGTGAAGTGCCTTGGCTGGTCACTTAGCCGATCAAAAGGGTTCTTCATTGAGCTGCTCCATTCAACTGTTCCTAACAATCGGTTAAGTTACCTTCACTGGATGCCAGTGTCTTGCCTACTACACCTGTAATGGCAAAGGTTGTACCAGTTGATGAAGTCACTTAGCCGATTACTCCAGTTGGCCGCTCCTTGATACTTAGTCAATTTCAATCAATCCTAACTCAGTTCTTAACATACTAAATCTTTCATAACTGAGTGGTTTAGTGAAGATGTCAGCCAGTTGATCTTCAGTAGGTATGTATTTTAGGATGACATCTCCCTTTTCAACATGGTCTCTGATAAAATGGTGTCTCACATCAATGTGTTTTGTTCTCGAATGCAATACTGGATTTTCAGTAATAGATATTGCACTTGTGTTATCACACATGATTGGAATTTTTTTCTCTTCCATTCCATAGTCCCTTAGTCGTTGTCTTATCCAAAGTATTTGAGCACAAAGCAGACTACTGCTTTGCTATATATTCTTCGCTTCAATTGTTGATGTAGATATGGAGTTTTGCTTTTGTTGAACCAAGAAACTAGTCTGGTTCCTAGCATTTGACATGTTCCAGAGGTGCTTTTTCTATCTATTTTGCATCCAGCATAGTCAGAGTCTGAATATGATATCAATTTAAATCCTCCATCTTTTGGATACCAAATTCCAACATTTATAGTGTTTTTCAAGTATTTGATTATCCTTTTGGCTGCTAGAAGATGTGATTCTTTTGGTTGTGCTTGAAATCTTGCACACACTCCTACTGCAAATGCTATATCAGGTCTACTTGCAGTTAAGTATAATAAGGATCCAATGATTCCTCTATACATTTTCTGATCAACATCCTTTCCTGCTTCATCTTTTCCAAGTATGACTCTGGCACACATTGGTGTGTCTGCTGTGCCACTTGTATCCATCCCTACTTGTGTATCAAGTCTCTTGTGTACTTGGCTTGACTAATGAAAATACCATCCTTCATTTGCTTTACTTGAAGGCCAAGAAAATAGTTTAATTCTCCTATCATGCTCATCTGAAATTTGCTCTTCATCAGGTTTGCAAATTTCTCACAAAGCTTTTCATCTTCTGATCCAAAGATTATATCATCAACATAGATTTGTACCAGCAATGTGCTTGCTCCTTCCTCTAGTTTGAATAGCGTCTTGTCAATAGTTCCCTTGTTGAATCCATTCTTGATCAGAAATTGTGATAGTGTTTCATACCAGGCTCTAGGTGCCTGTTTGAGGCCATAGAGAGCCTTTTTGAGTTTGCATACTTTGTCTTCTATTCCTTTGATTTGAAATCCAGGAGGTTGTTCTACATAAACTTCTTCTTCCTAAAGTCCATTTAGGAATGCACTCTTGACATCCATTTGATAAACTTTGAAGTCTTTGTATGCGGCAAAGGCTAGAAAGAGTCTGATTGCTTCCAATCTTGCTACTGGTGCAAATGTTTCATCATAATCTATTCCTTCTGCTTGAGAATAGCCTTTTGCAACTAGCCTTGCTTTGTTTCTGACAACAGTTCCTTGCTCATCCATCTTGTTCTGAATACCCATTTTGCACCAATGATGTTAGCCATATCTCGGTCTCACAACAAGTTCCCGACTTTCATTCTTTCAAATTCATTTAGTTCTTCTTGCATTGTTTGTGATCCAATCTGCATTTTGGATTGCATCATCTAAGGTCTTGGGTTCCACTTGTGATAGAAAGCAAGTTAGCATGTGCTCCAGCTTGTCTTCCTCGTTCTAACTCCTGTGTGAATATCTCCAATAACTTGTTCTTCAGGATGGTCTCTTAGCCAGTTTAGATCTGGTTGAAGTTGTTCTTCACTTGGTGCTTCCATACCTTCATGCTGAGTATGAACTTCAACTTCAGGTACTTCTTCTGTTGTATTGATATGTGGCTCCACTTGATTTTCAAAGTGATGATTCAGGATAGTAGCTGGTATGGTTGCATTTGTATAGATTTCCTTCTGTGCTGCTTTCTCTTCTTGGTCTTGAAGATCTTCACAATTTGTATTTGGTTCATCAAAAACCACATGTATTGATTCTTCAATCACCAATGTTCTTTTATTGAGTACTCTGAATGCTTTGCTGGTGTCTGAGTATCCCATGAAGATTGCTTCATTAGCCTTCTCATCAAAGGTATGCAGCTGGTTCCTGTTTAAGACAAAACATTTTGATCCAAACATATGAAAATATGAGATATTGGGTTTTCTTTCATTCCATATTTCATATGGAGTCTTTCCATGATATTTGTTGATGATTGATCTGTTTTGTGTATGACATGCTGTGTTTGCTGCTTCAGCCCAAAATCTCTTTGGCAAGCATGCTTCAGCAATCATTGTTCTAACTGCTTCTTTGAGAGTTCTGTTTCTTCTTTCTGCTACACCATTTTGTTGTGGAGTGCCTGCTGCAGATAGTTGATGTAGTACTCCATTTTCTTCACAGTAGGTTCTGATGATTTCATTTAGAAATTCAGTGCCTCTATCTGATCTGATCTTTATGATCTTTAGTTCTTTCTCATTTTTGAGTCTTCTCAGCAAATCTGGCAGCTTTTTGAGTGTCTCTTTCTTCTTGTTCATGAAAATGGTCCAGGTGTACTTTGAGAAGTCATCCACCACTACAAGGGTGTATTTCTTACCACTCACACTTACTGGTGTGACTGGTCCAAATAGGTCCATGTGTAACAGATGTAGAACTCTTGTTGTGGATTGATAAGGCTTTGACTTGAATGAACTTTTGATCTGTTTTCCTTTTTGACATGCATCACATAGACTTTCTTTCTTGAATGTGATCTCTAGTAAACCTTCAACTAACTTGTTCTTTGATAGTTTGTTGATGGTTTTGAAATTCAGATGATTTAACCTTCTGTGCCAAATCCAGCTTGTAGATTGTTTGTTTTTGACCAGCAGACATGTTTCTGCCTTGGCTGTTCTCCAGTCCACAACATACATGTTGTCTTGTCTTCTACCTGCAAGAACCACTGTGTTGGTTTGGCTGTGAATCACTTTGCATCCTTCTTTGTTGAAGTGCACATTGTAGCCTTTGTCACAAAATTGACCGATGCTCATCGATTGAAATTTAGTCCTTGACATATGCCACACTTTGAATCTTCAAATTGTTCTTGAGTATTATGCCTTCCCGTTAATCTTGCCGAGTTTTTTTTTGCTCCAAATGTGACTTTGGGTTCATCAAAAGCCTTGAAGTCAGTGAGCCATTTCTTGTTTCTGTCATGTGTGTGTCCGGAACATCCACTGCCTATGTACCGGACATCCTACAAAATAGATTAATTAAGTTTAGGTACCCAACACTGTTTGGGTCCATACCTGTTAGCAATCATGCCTCCCATACCAAGTGTGTATCCAAAAGGTCTTCTTTTTGGATAATTGAAGTCATCAATTTCATATGTATATGGCATGGAAGAATAGCTTCTAATATTTTTGCTGAAGGTATTCTGATACTTTTCTCCACATTTTGGTGCATTTATATCCTTCTTCACTTTCCAATATGCAGTAGGAAACCTTTCCTACTTCAAGTGTCTAGGAACAGATTGATTTTTCTTACCACATGATGCCTTTTGTGGAATGGTTTCCTCTTGTATTTTGGAGGTGCAACATTCGAATCATCCTCTGAAGGGTAAAGTCTGCCTTTACCTTTCAGATGGCTGTTGTTCTTGATTGACTGGAATGAGGATTTAGTCTCCTGTTTCACTACACTAGGTTTTGACTTCACCGGAACAGGATGATCTGTTGGAACTATGGTCTGTCCCTTTCTAAATTTTGATCCATTAAGGTCCTGAATTTTGAATTGTGTTGACCATTATTCCTACTTTCATCCTGACTGTTGTAGCCAAGACTAGATCTAGATCCAAACCTTTTTGAGGGTTTGTAAGCTGGTGTTTTTAGTGGTGCAGTGGTTACTTTTACTGGTGAGGATATTTTCTTAACTAATCTGTCAATGACAGATGTATGATCATCTGCTTTTTGTTGATCATTTAAGTAGATCTCCTTACTGGTTAATTCAGCTTTTGCTTTATCCAGTTCTTTCTTTAATTTCTTATTTTCTTTTCTTAGATCCTTGCATTCCTTTTCCAGAGTTTCATGGTTCTTTTCAATTTCATCAAATTTAGTCATGAGATTCTGGACTAGGTCTGTTGTATCTAATGGAAGAGTAGAAGATTGTGCAGTGTCAGATGTGGATGTATTAGATGAAGAGTAAGAGCTAGATGATACCTCAGATTCATCTGATTCTTTAGCCATTAGACATAGGCTTGTTTCTTCAGTGTCTGAGCTATCACTTTCATCTTCATCCAATTCTTTGGTCATGAGGCATATGCATGCTTTCTCCTTTTCTGATCTGTATTCTTCATCACTATCATCTGAATCATTATCAGATGATTCTTCATTCTTCTAACTGCTGGATTCTGGCTTGAGTGCCTTCTTGCTTTTTCTCTTTTCAAATGCTTTGTATTTCTTCTTTTCATCATCTTTGTCATTTTCTTGAGGCAATCGCCTTGAAGTGACCTTTCTTGTTGCGATTGAAGCATCTGTATTCATCATCCTTCTTCTTCATGTCTCTCTTAGAGCTTGACTTCTTGTTTGATGATGAATTTCCTTTGAAGGGCTTCTTTTGCTAAACTCACAAAGCGCGTTTAACCAATAAAGCTACCTGTTCTTTAAGTTCATGTGTT
Source organism: Gentiana macrophylla (assembly GCA_026214975.1). NCBI lineage: Eukaryota > Viridiplantae > Streptophyta > Magnoliopsida > Gentianales > Gentianaceae > Gentiana > Gentiana macrophylla. The sequence goes on along the minus strand of JAOBSW010000385.1, from coordinate 52,796 downwards.
TCTTTGCTGATGTAATCGGCAAAGTTACTTTGCTGGGGTGCAACCAGTGCAGTGAGTTTTTGTGTCTCTGCCGGAGCACCATCTTCACCGTTCAATTCGAATTCATGAGCTTTTAATTGGGACATCAGTGTCAGAGTGTCAGTGCTTGCAAGATTTGTTGTTCCTCTGATTACTAATGTTATGATCTTCCATCTTTCAGGTAGTCCTCTCAAGATTTTCAAGCATACTTCTTTTTGGGGATATGTGTGTCCAAGCTGTTACAGTTCACTGATGATGCTTGAGAATATGTTGTCCATTTGATCTATGGATTCACCAGTCTTTATTTTGAAGTTTTCAAACTTCTGTTTTGCAACAGATAATTTGTTTTCTTTAACTGCTTCAGATCCTTCATTTATCAATGATAGCTTGTCCCACATCTCCTTTGTTGTTTTGCAGTCTTTGATTCTCATGAACATGTTGCTATCTAGGGTCTTCAAGATCATGCCTTTTGCAACAAAGTCTAGGTTTGCTCTTCTCCTGTCATCCTTGGTCCAATCCTTTTTAGGTTTGTCAATTTCCATTCCTTGATCTACTCATGTGCCTACCACAGTAGTGATTGTGATTGGTCCATCATTAATTACATCCAGCATTTCTTCATGAGTTGCTGCAAGATGAGATAGCATTCTTATTTTATATTCATCAAAATTATTAACATTAAAAACAGGCACTTTTGACAAGAAGTTTGAGGAATCCATCAGTGCAAGTGAAGATATAAATGTAAATGTATAGAAAACTCAGATTTGAAAACTACTTTGAAAATATGTGATCTCCTTATTACCAGAAATTAGATCTAAACAGGTTCTGATACTAGGAACACTGCTCCGATACCAATTGTTGGTCCCAGAGAAGGGTGAAACTATAGTCAGAGGGGGGGTGAATGACTATAGTGGAGTTTCAAAAACTTTTCTTTTATTCAAAAGCTTTTGGGTAGCGGATAAATCCCTTCTTACTATGTTGTTTTCAAATCAGTTTAGACAATCTCAGAATTAAGTTATGGTGTAGACAAATTAAATAGATGTTGTAAAGTAAATTGCAGAAATTAAATTGACACAAGGCTTATAGTGGTTCAGGGTGGTGTAATCCCTTAATCCACTCTTCTCCTGTGACGATCGGAGGAATTCACTATTGTTTTCATAGATACAATAGTATGATTGTCTTTGCTTCCCAAGCTTCACAATCTACAAGACTATCACTCATTGATCGCAATGACTTGATGATTCATCTTTCCTTGTCGCTCCTTGAGATCAAAATCCTTCAACAGCTATCACAGATTCAACTCCTTCTCAGATTGCTTCTGATTCAGTTGCTTCAGTTTGATGTGAATGTGATTCACACACTTGGTTGATCAAACTCAGCCCCAAGTATGACTTGTTGCTCTGATATCTGAGTTGATCACTAGATGTTTCCTTGTAAGTTCAGAAAGAAGGCTTTTCAAATTGACAGAGTTTTCACTTGATTTTTATGTTCAGTTCCACACATTTCTCAGTCTGTCAATGCCTTCTATTTATAGCCTTGAATAACCTTGATTTTGAAATTCCGTCCGTTGGCTATATTAATGACCTTGATTCTTCCTTAATTGCATTTTCCTTGATTTCACTGATTGGATTCTTTCTTCAAACGTATAGCAGAAAATCCGTCCTTGATTGATCCTCTATTGATTGTGCATTTACTGCATGATCTTCTGAATCTTCAACGTATACTAAATCGATCCGTAAGTGTTACTTCACCGCTTTTAGAACGGTCGAGTGATCCTTCTGACTTAGCCGTTTTAGCTTTTTCTTCACCGTTTCGTCTTTACTCAGCCGAAAGTAAGTTTACTTTGCCGGTTCACAGTTTTCTTCTTTGCTTCAGTTGAAGGAGAATCTTTGTACTTCACTGATCTTAGATTGGGGTGAGATCAGTGTACACCACACTTGAATATTAATGTACATCACTTGTAGTATAACTTAGACTTGTCCAAGGTCATCACAGACTTCCTTGGTTACAAGTCAGACCTTTAATGTCTGCATTGCTACTCTGCTGGTGCTTGGCTGGCTTTACTCTTCCGAATATATGTTTTTGCTTTGCCGTCCTATCAACTAGTACAATACTTGTCTGACTTAACTTATACAACAGGCCAGACTCTAATTAAAGACTTATACAGAGAATTCTAACTTATTTCAGGCTTGCTATAACAGCTGGTATGGCCATCATCAAAACATAATAAAATGTTCATAACAGACTCTTTTACGACCTTCTTCAAGTCTACATTTATGGTTATTTGTTTCACCATTTAACCTCTCAATCGAGATCTTAATCTCAACAAGTCCCACCCTCTTGTAATCATGCATTACTACATAAACATATCGCCTTAACCCTTTATTCTAAGCAAGTTATTACCTTTACCTTCCAAATCAATGACGTAAATTCTCACTAATTTTGTATGGTTGCACTCCCATCCATCTTTTCCAAATGAAATTTGACTGAGCCTTCTGATGTCAAAACATTCTCCTTACATGTGTTCATTCACAACTTCCCTCCTAAGGGTAGTGTCGATGTTGTAACTTTTTCACCTAATGTTGCCTAATCTTTCATGGTATATGCCATATCTCCCTACCAGTTAGATCTTTAATCCTCCCTTTACATCCATCTTCAGTTACTTGACTTTAGCCTTCCAGTAATTTATGATAAACCAGTTTCAAGTAGATTGTAGTCATTTACCAAGATGCCTTTTCGGCCATTCTGGCCAGTCAACATTTGAACTTAAAAAAAACATCTATAAAATTTCAATCCAGATTAATGTGCCTTGTGCTGTTTCATTTTTAAATCTGATTCTGGCCATTTGGAGCCATGAACCTCCAGACACACCATTGACATTCCATCTTTTGTTTTGGTGTTTCTATTATAATTTTGTTACACCGGTTGAGTGCCTATTTTATTTTAACTTTTTCTTTCCCTTATGAGGAATAACCTTGAGCATTTATTCCTTGGCAGTGTATTATACATCTCTAGTAGTGCAACTCTGAACCCTTGAATTGGATCATCAATGTTAGTTTAAACTTACTTTGAAAATTTGAATTAATTCTTTGAAATCAAACTTTATCCGACAATTCTTAAGTGTCTTTTCCCCATCCCTTAAAAGCATGTTTACCACTTACCTATTCAAACTTTTGATATTCCTTTATAATACATTGCGGAAGTTTCTATCCCTCTCTTAATCTAGAAATAACCTTGTTTAACTAATGCAACCTTGGACACCTCTTGACAAGTGTTTATTTCGTTCGAGAGATCCTTGGAGTAATTGATTTTTCTCCATGCCTCCTTCATGTTGAAATCCTTGCTCTTGTTTTGATTTATAAACTGTTTAGTCTTTCTGGCGCTCGACCTTGCACCTTTGCTTTGCTTCTCTATTGTGTGATGATTTATCTATGACATTCATGCAAATTGAGAACCCTTTTAGTTCGCCAACAACCATCTTGGTTAGCAAATTAATGATTAAGGTCACTTGTCGGACGTTCTCAAGTCCGATACCCATTTTTCATATCTTAAATGTTTTCCAAGTCCATCACATGATGTTTCCCTTAACATCCCCACTTCCTAAGGGCTTATGTAAGAACTTATTACAATCCTTTCAAGTTGCCTTAGTTCTTTTGCAGACCGCCGCATCTTGCATAATTCCACTCTCTCAAAAGAATCTCATCTGCAATGTGTTCTTTTGTTTTTTTGTCTATGCTTTGTATTATGATACCATGCCCCACTCTTCAGTTTGGAACCAATTTCAACTTTCCTCAACACGGAATCATCTTGCTTGTTTGCAACCCATGGAACCTCCATTGTCTTCAGAACTTATTGCCTTTTCTTCGGCTGAACAAGTTGACATACCATCTTGGTACTCAACTTGTCACTTTTTAAATTTATTAATTTTCCCAAGCTAACCCTAATTGGCATAAGGATTGGATCAGAGCGTCAGAGAGAAAGAATGGCAAATGCATGTTCTCCTTCCCGAGAAGTCTCAGAAACCCTACATCTGGAATCCTTCCCGTTCTTCAGCAAACTTGTGTTTCAGAGATGAAGGTTGAGATCAGAAGAAGTCAAGTATGCCAAAGTTATGGGTCAGTTGAGAAGCTCAAGCCTTTAAGACATAGGTCAGCAGGAGCAAGTAAAGTGTGGTACCGTTGATTGCAAGATTCGAGGCAGTTGATGAGTTTATAAGGGAACAAGATGAAGATCCAGTTTTTTTCTAGGTACAAGTGAGTGGCCCAAACCGAACCAGCCAGTCATCATGACTTAGATGAAAAAGGAAGGCTTTCGCATCGAAATCAGCTTTAGGTTCCGAATGCGAATGATCTAGGGAATAAGGTGTTGTATGGAGCCAGTAGATAGAAGTTGCAGTCATCCAGGAACAACCAAAATGTACTAAGAGCTGGAACAATACTACTGATGATCTTACAAGAAGATAGAGGTAGAAGAGTTGACTACAACAAAAGTTACCCCGCCAACATCCAGATGTCAACATTTGGAACAGTGCATGGGGAAAAGGGAAGAATGCCAATTTTCTGAGGTGATGTGGAGCAATGGCAGGATACAGCAAGCCAACATGAAGATTGAAGCGGACTGTCGCAACCTTAAGATGGTTCAAGACAGGTAGATGGATTGTTAGAGTTCAAAGCAAGAGATAGATGGTATCTGAAGACTTCCCAGTTAGAGGAGTGAGACGGTTGGGCTGACATGCAACTAAGCACCAGTTATGGAGGCCCTTACGTGATCCTAGCTAAATTCAGACTTTTAGCTTATCTGTTTGGAGTTACCAAAATCGCTTTCAATCGGGAAAGATGTCCCTTATGTGTCAAAGATAATGGAACGCTTAACCGACTTGGATATGGAAGTAAGAATGAACCATGAAGTGGTTGAAGAAAGTAAAGAAATAAGATGTACAACTAGCTTTGGGTCAGTGAAGCAGTCACACAATGGCATAGACGACATGAGAGCTAGAAGACGAGACGCTTTGTAAGACCAGAGTTCAGGTACCTCCCAGTTACATTCAAGTTTCGAGGAGGAAAATCCTCTTAAGGGGGGAGGAATGCAACATCCTAACTTTTCAGAAAGGGTAAAATAGTAATGGAGTTTAATCATTACGACCTAATTATTATTTGTTCTTTTTACTTAATTAAAAAGGATTTAATTAAAGATAATGGGATATTGTTTTAAGGAAAATAATTATTATTTATCCTATAAATAAACACCTTGACACTTTTCGGTTAATGTATTTCGTATATCTTTAATCAATCAATGAGTACAATATTTATAGTCACTAGTAGGGCTTCTACATTACACAATATACCAAAAATACAGAAATCAATATTTTCCATAATCGTAATATATCATAATACCCCCCTCAAGTGAGAGCGTGAAGATCTCGAACGCCCAACTTATGTAATAAAAAATCAAACTGTTGCCGTCCCAATGCCTTGGTAAAAATGTCCGCCAATTGATGTTTCGTAGGAACATAGGAATGAAGAATCAACCCATCAGTAATGGCGTCACGTATGAAGTGATAATCAACTTCGATATGCTTCATACGTTCAAGGAAAACAAGGTTCTGAGCAATATATAAAGCGGCGGACAGTCAGAGAAAAGTCGAATGCCGGGAGGGTGACGAGCCTTAAGGTCAGCCGGAAACTGCTTCAGCTCACATGTCAAAGAAGCCACAGATCGATACTCCGCTTCAGTTGAAGACAAAAACACCGTAGTCTATTTCTTGGACTTCCAGGAGATAGGAGAAAGGCCTTGAAACATGAACCAACCACTCAAGAATCTGTGAGTAATAGGGCAACTAGCCCAGTTAGAGTGACACCAACCCTCTAGAAGGAATGAACTATCGGAAAGCAGCAAAATACCCTGGCCCGGATGTTTCTTCAAATAGCATACTAGTCGTAAGACGGCCTCCTAATTCTCAATCCGAGAGGCCTGCATAAACTGTGACAAGACGTGAACAGAATACACCAGATTGGGTCAAGTGACCCCGAGATAGATAAGCCATCCAATAAGACATCGGTACGAAGCCGGATCATCCAACATAGGTCCGGTGGCCAATGCCAGCTTATGACTGCTCGATGGGAAAGTTAGCTGGTTTGCTCCCAAGTAACCCGGCCTCATGTATAATATCCAATGCATATTTAAGCTAATTCAAGAAAATCCCATCCACGTTCCTTGCAACCTCGATGCCAAGAAAATATTTGAGAGCCCTGGGATCCTTCATTTTAAAACACTTGCCCAAATAGTATTTCAAAACCGTCATCGCCACTTTGTCATTGCCTGCAATGATCATATCGTCAACATACACAAGCACCACAAGCTGAATCCTTTCATGATTCAAAGTAAACAACGAATAGTCAGAGTACAACTGGCAAAATCCATAATCACGCAAAGCGGAGGAAAGCTTCGCAAACCAACACCGTGGTGCCTGTTTCAACCAATACAATGATTTGCGCATCTTGAAACCAAATTGGACCCTGGCATCTCAAATCCATGAGGTATCTTCATATAGACCTCCTCGTCCAAGTCCCCATGCAAAAATGCAATATAGACGTCCATCTGATGAATGTTCCACCATTTCACCACGGCGACAATGAGAACGGTCCGAACCGTAACCATTTTCGCCACAGGGGCGAAAGTCTATGTATAATCAATACCTTCTTCTTGGTGATGCCCAAAAGCCACTAACCGGGCTTTAAGACGTTGTAGGCTGCCGTGCTCATCATATTTCTCGGTATACACCCATTTACTCCCTAATGCCTTTTTCCCGGGGGGAAGGGGTTGCAAAACCTAAGTACCCTGATCTTCAAGTGCCTGAATTTCTTTTGACATGGCCTTACGCCACCCCTTATGTTTCATAGTCTCCTTAAAAGATTTAGGAGGATTGCGCATTGTAATAGCTGCAAGATACTTGCGATGTTTATCAGAAAACTTATCATAATTTGTATAATGCATAAGAGGATACGGAGTACCTGAGGAAACTGACGGACCAGAATAACGTGGAATGAGACTTTTCTGATCAATCAATGTATGCGTCTCAAAACCTTAGAGGCATGAATTCGGAATCTTATTTCGTCTAACCCTACCTATCTCTTCAGTACTATCACCTGGATGTCGCGGTTGTGGTGAAGGCACTTTATTACCCCCAGTATCACCTGTGTCAACTGTCAAGTCCATCCCCCCCTCAACCGGAGGATCCGGCAAGGGTGGATCCCCGGTAGGAGAGGCATCGAACCCCTGATCTACTATGCCAACATCGTCAAACAAAGGATAAGGAACTATAGAGGCTTCACCATCTGTCGGTTGGGAAAAAGGAAACACATGTTCGAAAAATTTAACATCCCTAGAAACAAATATCTCCGCCGTATCTAGGTCATACAAGGTCCATCACTTCCTCGCGAATGGGTAACCAAGGAACACACACTTACGACTCCGGCTAGAAAATTTATGAGTGTGACGATGGTCGTGGGCGTAACATAAACATCCTACAATTTGAAGCATTGAGAGGTCCGGTTTTTTCCCAAAAAGTGTCTTATAAGGCGTCGTAAAATTCCAAACACTAGACGGTGTTCGGTTAATTATATAAGACGTAGTCACATCACATTCCCCACAAAACTTAAGCGGCAAATTTCTATCAAAACGTAATGCACGTGCAACATTAAGAATGTGTTGATGTTTACGTTCTCCCCGGCCGTTCTGTTGAGGACTACTAACACAAGACGTTTCAAACATGATACCTTCTTTACGAAAACAAGGAATCAAAGGTCTAAATTATGTTCCATTATCATTACGAATCCGTTTAATGGTAACCTCGAACTGACGAGAAACTAAAGCAATGAAATCCAGGAAGCAAATTCTACTTCCATTTTATTCAATAATAAATAAATCCAAACTGAACGAGAATAGTCATCAACAATAGTCAAAAAATACGTCGCACCACATGTCGAGGGTACACTATAGGGCCCCCATGAATCTCAATGTATAAACTCAAAAACACGACTAGAGTTATTCTCACAAATGGGAAAAGGTTCACGAGGCTGCTTAGTTCGAAAGAAGATATCACATCCATCTTTATGTAAATTTTTGGAAATAGAAATATTAGGAACCAGCCGAAGGACCTTTTCTGATGGGTGTCCCAAACGCCGGTGCAACTAATCTGCATATTTCCCATCATCAATAGCCAAACCTGAACCTCCGGAACGCCCAAGAATAGGAAAAGTCCATCCACACGCTCTGTCAGTCCAATCAGCGTCCTCTTCACTCGGTCCTGCATAACATATAATTTCCTCACAAGTTGCAATACACAATCATTATCATCCTGTAATTGGGTAACCGAAAGCAAGTTGCAATTAAATTTTGGCACGTATAATACATTTTTTAAGCATAAATTTCCAGGAAAAATAACACTCCCTTCATGAGTCGCCACCGATGAATTCCTATCGGGTAACCCAATCGGGTATTGAACAATTGGTCGTGGATCAACGAGGGACTTAAAAGAACCAGTCACGTGATGTGTCGCTCCTGTGTCAACAATCCATGCAGACTTAGCTGATAGTCGATCTTTCGGTTTGAGAAAATCAACGATACTTATCCATTAGGCTGGGCTGATATTGGAAGGACTTAATTGCTCAGAAGTATCAATCTTCACGTTCATAACATACATCTTTTCACCAATATAGAAACCCTAGACATTTATTTCACACCAAAAAAAAAACCAAAACGCAGCAGTTTGGTCTTGGGTTTATTCTGAAATATTGAACAGTCCAAAAACAATTTCAACATTCCCTCAAAATTTCGTCATGATCGGAGTCCGTTTCAATGTCTGATCGTCCCTAGAAAACCTCTGCTGCAACAATTAACAGCAGTTGGGTCGCGGGCAATTTCAGAGAAATTGAATCGCTCGATTGGAAATTTCACAATTCAAATTGTAGAAGATAAAATTCTGAACAACCCCTCCAAATTTCATCACGATCGTAGTCCGTTTCAATATCCGATCGTTGCCTGAAAGTTTCTACTACAACAGTTAAAAGAGCAGCAAATTTTTTTTTCCAACCAGCCTCTACTTCCATGACAATTTTCGGTTAATGTATTTCGTATATCTTTAATCAATCAATGAGTACAATATTAATAGAGACTAGTTGGGCTTCTAGATTACACAATATACCAAAACTACCCTTACTAAATCAATAAACAAATAAATATTTTCCATAATCGTAATATATCATAATACAACTTAATCCCATCAGTTAAAACATCACGCCAATTCAGAAGAAAAAAGATCGAATGGCGGCATCAGAGAAGACAACGTAGGAGTTGCTGGGAGAACAAGGAGAACGTAAACTCCAATCGCAGGGCCAGTCCGTTCATCGTTTCAAGATGCTGCAGTAGAGAAAAGTGATCAACGCGACGAAACCATCTTTTGCTGCATAAGTCACTGAGACAAGTCATTTTCTTGTCATCCTTTTTTTTTCTTCTTATGTTTTCCTTTTGTTGTTGGATTCTAAGATATATGTTGAGATAATCTGCTATTTGGCTATGGAGTTGAACTGGGAATTGCATAATTTTGTTTGAATGATTTATGATCTAAAAAAAAAAAAGTTTTCAGTTTAGCCATAGTTTTTGGTAATCGTCGAGTTCGATTCTTCAAAAATTCATGTCTTTCAATCTGTAGCTCTGTTTCACAGACATGAGTAGTCGAAACGATCGTATTGGAGCATAGATCGTTCTAAAACTAGTTTCATAGCAAATAATCTAGATAACCTTTAGTTTCACACACTTTTTCAGTTCGGGTTTTACATGAAAAATAGGATTTTAGGGCTTACTTGTTGATCAAATAGCTTTTGGGTTTGAGGATCAAGAGTTGTAGCAGTTTCTTGGTGTTTTTGCTTTGAAGATTGCTTGAAGTTAAGGTAAGAAGCTCTTCCTAACGAATAATTACGGTTTTACAATGCTTAGGTGGAGTTTTAGAGTTGTTTGTAGCAAGGATTCATGGTTATATGTTGTTGCAACGCTATGATATGTTATAGTATGGTTAAAACATGTTTTAATGTTGTTTTTTTGAGTATCTTGATGAGAAACGTGGTTGGTTTGGTGCAGAAATCGTTTAAGAGTAGAAAAGCATGTTTTAGGGAGTTGCAGGTGGAATGCGTACACATTGGCTAGCAATGCGCACACATTGCTGTTTCAGTATGGTCTCTTTTGGTCCCAACAGGTACAATGCACACGCATTGCTGATACAGGATGGATAGATTTACATTCAGCAGGTGGAATGCGCATGCATTCAGCCCAGTTTTGGGGAAAATATGCTTTTAAGCCACGAGTTGAGTTTTAAATGTTAATTCTTGATCCAATAACACTAAATGAAAATGAACACGCCTCGATTGATTTTGTGATGCATTTAGTTCCGGCACCGAATGTACTCTTTAAGGGAGTTGAAGTTCGGGACCATCGAAGGGCATAATATGCTTGTGCTTTGGTGAATTAGAATTCACCAATGTCTGTGTAATTGCTAGGCCTTGTCCATGTCTAGTGGTCTAGGAAAGAGGGTAGTAGGTGTGAGGAGCTTAATTGAAAATACTTAGGTGGCTAGTTAACAACAAATAATAAGTACATACTTGCATAGTAAAAAGATTAAACGTCATGTCACTGTTGGATAGACACATGTGAACATCGGTTATATGACTCGTCCAAACAGGTGGATAACTATGTGACCTACTAGCAGCCAAATAACAGGGGAACTTCACCGGACGTGTATGCATACCGGGGAATCTCGGGACAAATAGTTCATAACACTGTTGGTTGGCAACATCTCATGGTGGACACATCTCGCATAATGCCCTTGAGTGCTGACGTTACCAAGATAATTTAGGATAGAAATGTATAGCCATGACATGTTAATGGACATGGAAGTGAACCCTAGATTGAGTCGGGCTCGTGAAGGCAACTTAATAATTATAATAATAACCTCTTCGTAGGAACGCTTGTTTATTCATTAGCTTCTCACTCTTTGCTAAGTACCTATGTACTTACCCCTTTGCATGTTTGTTTGTGCTTTGGGGTGAGAAGACGAACATGTTGAGATGGATCACGACGATTCTGAGGAGGACGCTTGCGATGCTTGCTATGGAGTTTTACCATGTTGCTATCTAGATGTATAAAATATCTTGTAACTTTCATAGAGTATGTTGTAACTTGTTTTAGCTTGATAAGATAGTAGTTGTACCTTCTTTTGTAAGACGTTTTGTTGTTGTAAGCTACCCTTTCAATCTTTAGAATTGTTGTAATCTATTCTTAGTACCATTTATGTTTTACCCAAATATTTGTAGCTTCCGTTTGATTTATTTTGATACGATGACGTAGAGGCTTGCGTATAAGGTTAGATTTATTTAATGTTATATGCGTTGAACGTTCTCTTCCGGATAAGGGCGTGGAATCCGGGAGCGAGGCGTTACAGTTTATACGATTTCTCCGCCGCTGCTCTTTTTGTTTCTCATGAATCTTCCACAACGGCCACATTTCCCTTAAGCCCTATATTTTCCATGGCTAGAATGCCATGTCTCAGCGGCGACAATCATGGCCATCAAAACGGTGCTCCCCGTGGAAAGTTCATATATGTTGGTGTTGGGAGTAGCGCCCGATAGACAATTTATGTAATTGTTTTTATAATTAATAAATAACAGATTTATTCTCATCTTATTATTTGCTTTGTGCTAATAAGAAATACACAACTAAAAACTCCAAGTTGTATCATATGTAGCCATATAACTTAGTGTGTGTCACACGTGTTTATGGTGACACACTTGAACTATTAGTCCATGGTGAACTTAATCAAAGTATGGGGCCTATTGATTAAACCACCATTAATGCGCCCAGAACACTTTATGGTGTGACCGTCTTATCCGGACCGACGATATTGGTTATCAGTGGGGCATTTATATATGATGTAGTCATATAGGACTGGACAGATTTAATCTGCATTTCTCAGATAATTCCGTGATTGAGAAATCTTATTAAATCACAAGATGATCATAAATGGGTTAAACTTAATCCTGAAGTGATTGCATACTCATACTTGTTTCAGGATAGGGTTTGATGTGTTCGTTAAAGATTTCTAAGAGGTGCGGTCTGAATCACTTTCATGTTGGCACTATTTTGGAATGAGTGAGGAGTGTGTGTCTCTCAGATATGAAATCCATTCCTTCCTACGGGATGTAGTAGGACAATCCCCTTATTTGTTGATCGTAGAAACGGATCGATCGGCCGAGTTCATATTGGTTATGAACTAATTGATCACTAGTGGGTTGATAGTAAATAATGATAAGATGTAGTGAAGAAGGTTTACGGAAATAATCCCGCTTCGTTACGGATGGTCTATGGAAAGTTAGTCTATATGTAATGATTATACCAATTGACACTTATTGACTCGACTTGTTGAGAATATGTTATATCTATAATCGATAGAGTTCGGTTTCGGATTTATGGTGGTGTAGTTCCAGAATTAATAAGTTGAGTAGAAATATTTTGTTCGATGAATATTTTATTCAATTTATTGTAGCTACTGGTTAGGTCCATGGTCCCCGGGTTGGCTCCTAACACTCGAGTGAAGTCTCATTTTGTGGAACCTCGAGAATAAATTAAATAGTTGGTCAATTTAATGAATATGCGATTTTTTTTTTGCAGCTTACGGGGTTCGAACACTGGTCTTCATGCTAGATTTTAGTCTAGCTCAACACTAGACCGATGCACCTTGTGCAATATACTAATATTATTTATTCGGTAAATAATATGTAAAATAGAAAAAAAACATTTTCTATTATCCCAATTGGCATAAAAAATGGTGCCACTTTATTTGATTTTGGGAAAAGAATTTTCTCCTAATTAATAATATGGAAAATATAATTATTTATGAATAATTATAAATAAGTAATTGGTTTTCTTAGTAGGATAAATAGGAATTTTGTTTTCCTATTAGATAAATGTTTTATTTTTCCTTTAAGGAAAAAATAAATATGTGTGTATTAGATAAACTCTCAAACTATTTGGTTATTAGCCTATATAAAGAGAGTTCCTACCAACACAAAATACACACGAAAATCCAACGCCATTTTTATAAATAAATAGACGCCAATTTTTTTTGGAAAACTGAGAAATTTTGTTTTCTCATCTTGGTCTTTGGAAGAAGAAAAACTAGGGGTTTTTGAGCATATTCGAGGAGGCTCTACTACAAAGGTCGATGTCCACCAGTCGTCACTTGGAGATACAATCTGGAAGATCACGGCTTCTCTTATGTCGGGTAAATCTTTAACTATCTTGTAGTTATATTAATTAATCATATGAATTAAATCATGGTAATCGGATGCGATTTAATTTGTAGCTTCCGCTGTGCATGATCAAACATCTCGATCGGTGCTGTGAACCAGATCTGTCGATCCAATTATGGGCCGGATCCAGATTCGGGTTTCTATATATCCAGCATGTGGTATCAGAGCGAGGTTAAAGCGATTTTGCGATCTTGAATGCATAATTAATTAATAAAGAGTGGAATTGAATGAAAATTGCATCTTTCATATGTTTGTTATATGTATGCGTGGTTGAATGTTTATGTTTGAAGAGATAGATTGGGGTTGGTATTTTTTTACCGTTAGATCTATTGTAAACCCAACTTTTTTCCGGGTATAGGAAATTATGTAAATTATTTGTTGTAATTTAATTTCCTAGTGATTAGAATTTATTTAAATTCGGCGGGGCTATTGTATAAAACTTAAAGTCGAAGCTTTTGTGGAAGAACAACACGGTGGCGCACTGTTCCAGATGTGATACAGCAACCGGTAGGTCAAGGGTTTGAATCACCCTTAATGCGTTTTTATTCAAAAAAATTCCAGAAAATATGCAGTTTTGGAGAATAAAGAAACAAAAAAGTGCAGCAGCCGAGATTCGACCCCGTGTTGCCACGATAGAGGGAGAGCGTGCAAACCAACTCAGCTGGGAGCTCGTATGTTTAATAAACGGAGCAGTTATTTATTATACAGAGCGCTGGCATGATCAATTAGAGATTAATAATTCCTTTAAACGTAGGGTTTATTTATTTATTTAATTTTAAATTTATAGATTAGATACGGGGGTACCAACGGTCCATCTCAGTGGTTTATTTTTCGCATTTATTTTCTCTTGTGATTATTTATTTGATATAACCATCATGCATCATATTCGTGAATTCCACTTCTAGCATATGCATACATATAGAAAATTATTTTTGGAATTAATTAGACATGTATGAACACAATAATTAATTTAGATTAATAATTAATTAAATTAATTAAAGCAAATGGAATTTTATTTGGATATAAAATTCACATGATAAAAATAAAATTTACTCAGTGAATTTGTTTTTGGGATCTAAAATACTTTGGAGATTGAATTATGTAGTGGCTACATAAAACAATTTTAATCGAAAATTTGGAAAATCGTGAAAATATAGGACACTAACTAGACGGTATTTGGAACCGATAACTTGGTGATCGCTCTTCATGATTTATTGTTTTCGATTATTGCAAAATTATGAGATCCAAAAATTTATATCATGATAAAATTAGGACTATAAAATTCATTGGTGAATCTTTTTCGTGTAGTGTATACACAAGAGTTTTCTAAATGATCGGAAAATTGGAAAATCATGAATAAGGTGACATTAGTTAGACGGTATTTGGAACCGAAAAACTAGTGGGTGCTTTCAATTTTGTGATTTATTGTTATTCAAATTATTAGAAAATTCATAAAGTCCTAATTTATTAGGATTATAAAATTCTTGGTGAATTATAATTGTGTAGTGTCCGCAAGGAATTTTTGTAAAATCACGAAATTGGACAATCAAGAATATAGTGACACTAGTTAGACAATATTTGGAACCGATGAACTAGTGGGAGGATTAATTTAAATATTCATGATTTATTGTTTTTCCGATTGTGAAGAATTTCTGAAAATCTTAATGAGACTACTTATTTTTCAAAATAACGAGTGGGAGCGGGTAAGGTGACAACCGACCCCACGGCCTCTATTGCTGACACAAGCAAGTGAGTGAACGGTGACGCCTCATGCCACTTTGATTTCAGCCCTCTAAGGATGGCCTTCATCGCTATCAAAATGCATGGCTTGGTCTCCGAACGGATATGATTTTGGGTACTCGTCAGGTCATTTACCGACCCTAAGACGGCATACTCGGGGCGTACTTTGAGATCTGAAATAGTAGGTCACACTCACAAGGATATTTTTGGAAATATCTTGGCTGAAAAAGGAAGGTAATCAACATTTAAATGGAGATGTCTATTCTTAGTTAATTGTTGAGAGAGATTGTCTCAATTTAATCGTCACCTCTTTGACCTACCCTAAGGTGGCACTGTAGATGTGAGATTAAATCTTTGGAATGGTTGGATAAACTGCATGCATGACATCACGTTTATTATTCCTAAAATTATTATATGTTGTGGTGTATGATTTGATTTATATTTCTGTCATAATTTATTTTATAACTACATATCATCTCAAGATGACTAGACTGCTTATATGATTAAAATTGATTGATGATGACTTCGTAAAAGTGGAAAAATAACAAGAACGTTGAACTCAAAAATCGAGAATTCAAATTAATTCTTCGGAAGAGGATGTTCCTCTTGAGCCTACAAACTTAAGTGACAATGATAAGTATGTCACTGCAGTCACTCGTGTTGAACGGGAGACAAATTAAAATTAGTTCAAAGATGACAAGAATGATTAGCCATCAATCTTACTAGACATCCCATAGTTCACGAGTAGTTCCTACTAAAATGAACTACTAGTTCACGGTCATTTCCTTTCAAAGAAAGCCAAGAATGGTAAGGTAAATGTCTACAAGTGTAAGTCATTTAAACTAAATAAGTTAAAGGCCAAACCGAAATATTAATAAAAGAAAATATAGGATAAGGAAAGTGATTTGGATCACTAACCTATGAGTCCTTAGAGACTTTCTTAACCGTGTAATTTGACTGAGAAGCTAAAGTTCTTTTGTAAGAACAAGGTAGCTGGGCATTCACGATTAAAGAGTAGACAATGGGCAGTTATTTCAGCTGAGATAGTGGGAGTGATATAAGGGAAGAAATTTCAGATTTTAATCCTTGGATATCACAGAAATTTAATTTATGTTTTTCTAGATTCATTGGAACAAATTGATTCACTTTCACATCGAATATATAGTTGCCTTAAACAAAGTGAATATGACATTTGTATATGATTCTGAGATTAGGACTTTTGTCTGATAAATTCAAAACCACTAAGTAATGCTAAAAAGGTATATGTAACACATCATAAACTATTAAGACAAATGGTTTCCGTATTTAGATAAATGATTCTTCAGCATCTATTGATTAGTGCATATATCCTAAAGATAAGATCTTAAAACTGGCTAAGGGTGATTCCTATATCCCAGTCTAATAACACTATCTCAAAGGGAAAATGACTAAGTAACCTTTCAATTAAGAAAAGGTAATAGAGTTGAAGATGTATCACAACTTGTTCATATTGACCTTCGGGGTCTTATGAAGGATACAAGCTAGTGGGAGCTTTTGAGTAATAGACCTTTTGTGTAATGACTACTCGAAACGCCGATTAGTTTATCTAAATATTTGGAGGAATCTCTAATATTACCAGAGAAGAGAGTATTCTATGCTAAGATATAGGCTAAAGCATAATTTTTGGCACTGATGCTCAGCCTACCTCCGAGTGAAATGATTTCACTGAAAGGATGAACCATGGACTGCCTTGTATAGTTATTGATATGCTACATTACGTACACTGATTAACTCAATTAAGATATTAGTTGCACAGTAACGGTTTACATTATTATGTAATACCGAAAAGTCAACCTAGAAGATGCTTATGAATTTGTGGATAAATAGTGAAGTACATTTACTGCACTTCCACAAATAGAGGCATTTAGCACTAGTGCTTGTAGGTAGGACTGGAGATTTTACCTAGACGTTCAGATGGTGACTGTTCGTGAAATATCTTAATGCAATGAGTAAAGGTTGGTTATAGGATTCTGAATATCGGATAGTGACGGTTACACTGTTACATCCTTTTTAAAAGAATGTTTGAATAACAACCTTAGACCTTGAAGTATAGTTACTCAAGGAGTTACTATCTGATTTAATCAGGCCGCATCCAACATTGGTTGTTGGGGCTTATGCTGATAAATACTACTGAACCAGATCAGAACGTCAATCCACCCAAATGCAGTGGGAGTATGGTTTATCCATTGACTTGCTGTGATTATGCAGACTTTACAATCTGCTTGGGGTGATTGATCACCTATGGTCCTTCATGAAGGGCTGTATAGGATTCTAATAATAGGAGGTTGGTTTAAAGCCATAAACCTGTAATTGGAGTTTTGGTACTCCAGGTCTGTTCATACTCTTGTAGAACCACTTGAGTGTCTCGTGCACAAAGGGGAGCAATTGGATCTGCATGGAAAACAGTCGAATGAATGAGAAAGTTTAACTTTCAAGGCAAAGCCAAGTGGTCTAGGGGTAATTCCCTGAGAAGTAGGTAGTTTAATAGGGGTGATGCCCTAAAACTTTCTCACCACTCAACCTTGCTTGACTTCATGGAAAGCAGAAAGATTAACATGGGTGATGCCCTGAAACTTTCTTACCGTACAATGGAGCTTAGATTCATTCAGAACGGAAGGGTTTTAGCTTAAAGCTAATGCCAGATTGACTACATATGCTTATATCTGTCGGTGGATTAAAGCAAACCTCTAGGTCATTAAAAGTCACATGTCTTGAAATGTGTGGACTTGACCAAAACGTTCATAAGTCTTTAGTAGACTAAGGATATCAATATTGGTAAAGTAGTAAATATTAGCATTGATATAGGTGACACTACAACAATTGTGAACAACATGGGTGTTTTATCTGAAGTCAGGAACTGACGAGCCAAACTTCTCTGAATTAGACAAGTGGACTATATTCTTAGAAATTGATTCGGTCGAGTTCATGAGAACAAGTTTTTTGCCAGTATCCCATTCATCTTATTGTTAAGTTGATGATGCAATTTCGAATGCTAGATTCAAAGGGGAGGTTTCCTACCCAACCCCTCACGATATAATTCTCTTAGTCTTCGGATGTAGAGTAAATGGGATATATGCTCTTTTGGATAGAGAAAGTCAAGTTATTAAAAGTCAAATTAAAGTTGAATCTTGGATTTGAGCATTGGAAAGCAGTGTAGTACATTCTTAAGTATCTCCAGGAGAACGAGGAATAATATGCGTGTATATTCGGGTACAAACCTGGGTATTGTTGATTACACTGATTCTGACCTTTCAGTCAGATTAAGGATTATCATTATTCGATCTTGGGCTCAGTGTTTACTTATAGTGATGGAGCTATAGTCTGGAGCAATCCAGCACTGCCAATTTGACTCTATTAGTCGAATACATAGCAGCTTTCGGAGAAACTAAAGAGGCAGTGTGGCTTGAGAAGTTCTTTGTTGGATCGGGAAGTGATTCCAGGTCTCGATGAGCCGATACCATTTTTCTGTGAAAACAGTTGAGAGGTAGCTCATACAAATGATCATTGCAGTCACAGAGGTCAAAAGCATATTGAAAGTAAATACCACCTGGTCAGAGAGATCGTGTAGAGAGGTGACGTTTCGGTCCAAATGATCGCCTCGAGCCGACAACCTAGCTGATCAGTTTACCAAGATGCGTGGCATCTCATGTCACTGATATGCGCTTGGCGGGTATGAAATTAGGAGATATATCTCATCTACTTTAGAGAAAATGGGAGAATGTTATGAATAGAATAAGGGTGTGGTGTGCTCTAAAAACAATTGTTGCTTGTCTTTATAGGCGAGTGGGAGATTGTTGGATGTAGTGCCCGAAAGACCATTGTTGCTTGTCCTTACGGGCAAGTGGGAGATTGTTGGGAGTAGAACCCAAAAGACAATTTATGTGATTGTTCTTATAATTATCAAATGACAGATTTATTGTGATCTTATTATTTGCTTTGTGCTTATAAGAAATACACTACTGAAAAACCCAAGTTTTATCATCTGTAGCCATGTAACTTAGTGTGTGTCACACGTGAGGATTAAGTTTATGGTGATACACTTGAACTATTAATCTGTGGTGAACTTAATCAAAGTATGGGGTATATTGATTAAACCACCATTAATGTGTCAAAAACACTTTATGGTGTGACCGTCTTATCCGGACCGACGATATTGGTTATCTAAGTGGGTCATTTATACATGATGTAGTCATATAGGTCTGGACCGATGTAATCTGCATTTCTCATATAATTCCGTGATTGAGAAATCTTATTAAATCACAAGATGATCAGATATGTGTTAACCTTAATCCTGAAGTAATTGCATACTCCTACTTGTTTCAGGATAGGGTTTGATGTGTTCGTTAAGGATTTCTAAGAGGCGCGGTCCGAATCACTTTCACATTCGCACTATTCTGGAATGAGTGAGACGTGTGTGTCTCTTAGATATGGAATCCAGTCCTTCCTGTGGGAAGTAGAAAGACAATCTTATTATTTGTTGATCCTAGAAACTGATCAATCGGCAGAGTTCATATTGGTTATGAACTAGTTGATCAATAGTGGGTTGATGGTAAATAAGGATAAGATGTAGTGAAGAAGGGTTACGGAAATAATCCCGCTTTGTTACGGATAGTCTATGGAGGGTTTGTCTATATGTAATGATTATATCAACAGGCACTTATTGACTCGACTTTTTGAGAATAAGTTATATCTATAATCGATAGAGTTCGGCTTGGATTTATGGTATAATTCCAAAATTAATAAGTTGAGTAGAAATATTCTGTTTGATGAATATTTTATTCAATTTGTTGTAGCTACTTGTTATAGGTCAATGGTCCCCGGGTTGGCACCTAACACGTGAGTGAAGTCTTGTTTTGTGGAACATCGAGAATAAATTAAATAGTTGGTCTATTTAATGAATATGCAAATATTATTTATTCGATAAATAATATGTAAAATATAAAAGACATTTTCTATTATCCCAAATGGCATAAAAAATGGCGCCACTTTATTTGATTTTGGGACATGAAATTTTTCTCCTAATTAATACTGTGGAAAATATAATTATTTATGTGTTAAATAATTATAAATAAGAAATTGGTTTTTTTATTGGATAAATAGGAAATTTGTTTTCCTATTGGATAATTGTTTTATTTTTCCTTTAAGGAAAACATAAATATGTGTGTATAAGATAAACTCTCAAACTATTTGGTTATTAGCCTATATAAAGAGAGTTCCTCCTACCACAAAATACACACAAAAATCCAACGCCATTTTTATAATAAAAAATAGACGCCGGGCATTTTTTTGGAAACCAGAGAAATTTTGTTTTCTCGTCTTAGTCAATGGGGGAAGAAAAACTACGGTTTTTCTTGAGCATATTCGAGGAGGCTCTACTGCGAGGATCGACGTCCACTAGTCGTCGCTTGGAGATACAATCCGGAAGATCACGGCTTCTCTTCTATTGGGTAAATCTTTATTTATCTTGTAATTATATTGTTGGTCCCTTGAAAAGGCATTGGTTAAGTTTAGAGGGGGGTGGGTGAATAAACTTAACACTTAAAACTTTTGGAGTTAACAAACTCAAGAACTTCAAAGACTCGCCGATACTTCATAGTTCATCGATCGCTGAGTTTATCGAATTTGTGCAAATGGAATTATATAAAAATTAAGCCTTATTACTTGTTGTTTAATATGATACCAAGTATTAGATACTCAGTAGTGTATGTGTGTGAATTCAGTTGCTAGATTCAGTAGATTGATGTGTTATATAAACTAAATGCAGAATGTAAATGCAGAAAGTAAGTAGGCAGATTTTATAGTGGTTCCGTGGTGTAATCCTCGCTACCCACTCTTCTCCGTGATGTGGGAGGTAATTCACTGTAGATCATTGATGTAGTCACATTACGAAAATCCCTAAGGTGCTTGTCCTTCACCAATAACTATGGCTTCACAAACCTAACACTTGGAACAGGTAGGATTGCTGCTCCAAAGTCTTCCACTGGTCCTTGAAGGGTAGGATTGCCTCTTCACCAGCTCCACCACAAACAACATTCTTTCACACACATATGTGATTCACTGTCTTCAACAGATTTCTTGTAAAAGAATGATTGAATCAAGTAAATGATTCATATGCAAAAGAGCTTGATCGTGATGATATGATCAAGAGCTTTGATGTCTTCAAGTGTGTAAACTTGATGTAGCTTGATTGCAGATTACACTTGAAGATTTTCTCTGATCGTGAGCCTTAAGCTCAAGAGGGTCAAGCAGGGTGTTTTTCTAGATTTAATTCTGAATGCTCAAGATAGATCCTTAATTTTCATCACTTGTATCTGAATTAGGAGTCCTCTATTTATAGGTAGGAGTCCTTGTGACTTGTATTTGAAATTCAAATATAGCCATTCCATGTTTTGTCCCATTTGACTTGCTTTCATCACTGTTCATAGTACTGACACAGTCATACTGCTTTTTGACAGAATGCAGTCTGTCCATCCTTTGACTTGTTTCCATTGGATAAAGTCCTGAATCATCCCAACGTCCCTTTAATATCAACCATTGATTTGTTTGATAAAATCAGAGGTTGTTAGTTGTCCTCATCCTTGTTTTCTTCCAATGTAATCTTGAATAAATCGAGGTATATGTATCAAAGAGTTCATGAGTCCACGAGATACATATCATCACCAACCATAATTTGTTGTGTTTAAAACACAATGCACAAATGACTTCCTTTATCTAACTTTTATTTGTGAAGTTAGATTACACCATTTAATCATAACTAAGTTCCAATACCATCCAACTTATGGAACTTAGACTTTGTATTATTAAGGTATATGTAATCGCTTTAGGTCATCACGCACTTCCCTAAATTCTCGATTCCATATCCTTGACTTTAATTACTAAGTTTGATCCCTTAGCCTTCAATAACAGAGTTTGAACCCTCACCTTCGCCTTCAAAGAGTTCCCCGACTAGTCTACTCGACCTAGCTACCTTCGATATAGACCGGTCACTCGATATAAATCACCGACCTTTTACAAAGGCTTGTTTGATCAAACCTATACAAAGATCAAACTCTAATAAACCTATACATTTGATCTAGACATCTTTTGCCTTTGCTCTATAATGTATAGTCCGCACTCATCACTAAAACTTAAAAATAAGTCCAACAATTTCCCCCTTTTTGGTGATGATGCCAATACCCTCTCCTAACAGCAAAGCAAAAAGATTAAAAACAAAAATAGAACAAGTAGTCATCTTTCATTATAATCATATGTTCAATGTTATTACAGTCTAGAATCAGCAAATGATAAAACATATAAAGTATGCTGATCTAATGTCTTCTTTCCCTTTCTTCTCTTGCTTTTTCTGCTTGTTCCTGGTAAGCTCTTATCTCCATAATCATTTCTCTCATTCATTCATTTTCAATGAGAGAGAAGTTAATGTGAGGATTCACTTCGTTCCACCAATGCCATGCTTCAGGTAGAGTAAGATTTATCTGATGTACTCTAAAGCCCAAACACATGTATACTTCCTTGAATTCATAAAGTGACTCCTTTGCATTTGTGGTAGGCAAACTCCTTTCACCTCTACCACCTTTTCCACCTCTTCCACCTCTCTTTGAAGCCCTCATGGCTTTAACTCTTGCTTCCCAAAATTTTAAGCCCAAAAAGGAGTTTAAACCTTCATGAAATCCCTTGTCATGATAAGATCTCCTTCTATTGTAGTATACCTTCTTGTATTGTTTGAGAGGATCATCAGTGAGGGAAAGTCTGCCAGGTGCACGTTCCCTAAATGCATTAGTATCATCTTCCCATCTTTTCTTGCAAACATTCTAGCAGCCTCTTTTGCTACAGCTGTTTGGATCTCTTCCCCCTTATTGACATCATCAACAAAACGGGACAGCAGGCCATGTACACTCTCCTGTGTCAACACTAGATTGTTCATCTGACCTTCAATAATTTCAGTCCTAGTGTCAATAGATGTGATCCTTTCTTGCATAGTTTGCTCCAAAGAGGTTATTCTTTCAAGAAATTTAGATCCAAAGATAAAGAGTTGAGGTGCAACAAAGAAAAAGTAAAGCAGGTCTATGTACCTCAGCAAGGTTATCTAACTTCTGATGAATAGAGGCAAGTTGATATTTCAAAATTTTCTCCTTCAGTGTATTGCCCTGTTTAATTCCCCTCACATCTTGTGTTAGATCAGCAATGGCATACTGAGTAGATGTGTAGCTTGAAGTAACTGTCTCAGTAGACTTTCTATTGTTATCCACCATGTTCATCAGTTCTTCAAATCTTTGTTCATGTCTATCAAGTTGAGTTCTTAATCGTGTCATGTCATTCCCGATGTTCTTAACTCATCCAGACATGTGTCGGTACCCCACCGCCATTCCTCCAAAGAGCTTATCAAGAGCTCTTCTACATTGTATTGTTGCCTTTGACTGCTGATCACCACGGCATAACTCATATCCCTTCCAACAGGGTGAGGGCCTTTGTACTCCTCCAAGATAGGATCAATAGCAGGATCTTCCAACACTGGTACAAATTCCTGTTGTGGTTCTTCATCTGTATCTTCTTCCTCAGGCATTTGAAATTCTTCATCACTGTAGTCATAGTCCAACAGTTGCTCATCCTCAACAACATCAGCAGACTGTTGACCATCTTTACCTACAGTGGTCTTGTCTCCTTCAGTAGGCTCCACTACAGCAGCCTCTTCAACAACAACAGTAGGGGTTTCCTCCAAACCCAAAGTTTGTTCCAACATTTTCCAGTGTCGCTTTGTACCTCAAAGAAACTGCACTCCTAATCCAACATGTGTCCAGTGTCGCTTGATCCTCAAAGAACCTGCACTCTCCACTTCTATTCTTGGATCTGGTGCAATTTGTGCCACAATAACTTGATCAGGGAATATATCCATATTTTCCTTTTGAAATTCCCCAATATCAGCAATCCTTCTCAAAGAATTTGCAGTTTTGGTTA
The DNA here is from genome assembly GCA_026214975.1 of Gentiana macrophylla. Taxonomy (NCBI): domain Eukaryota; kingdom Viridiplantae; phylum Streptophyta; class Magnoliopsida; order Gentianales; family Gentianaceae; genus Gentiana; species Gentiana macrophylla. The sequence continues at coordinate 28,692 of JAOBSW010000385.1, read as the reverse complement.
GGGTTTCCTCAGTGTCAAACCAGTCTTGATATTGAATAGAATCCTCAGAATTGGCACTAGGTTCACTGTGGTCAGTAACCCTCTCATCATCCAAATCTACATTCTGCTGATCCTCAGGTTGTTCAACAGGTTCAACAACAAATAAGTCACCTATCTCACCAACCATCCTATTTGCACCAATGTCTATTCCCTCATTGATTTGTGCCTCAATATTGGTGAGATTTTCCAAATCCTCATCCAATTGTCCAGTTTTCTATTTTTCGCTGGATCGTCCCAAAGATCGTAGATCGCTCTCGTTCTTGGTTCAATTGTCATAGCAGCCCCACTGGTTCCTCCCGACCAGAGGATAATTACTCTAGAATCGATGAAGATGAGTCATCATCATCATTTCTTGATCCTTGAATCGATACCCTCCTCCTTCCTTCGTTGTTCATGAGAGGTATCAATCGGGCCCAAAGAAACTTTCAACTCCCAACTTATCAAAAGCCCATTCTTCAAAATCTGTCATTGGTTGTGCAACAGGCTTTTGTCTTTTGTAAAATCCAAATTTCCGTTGGAAATAATCAGCCACTTGTTGGAGTTTAGGATCAACAAACTCCTCTTTCTTCTTCTTCTCATGTCTCTCAAATAGCATGGTTGCTTTCCTAGAGTCACAGCAGCATTCCTTGTCGACCTCCAAAGGTCTCAACAAGCAGACTAAGGGTTTCTTCCACAGATGTTTCTAGGTTAGTAGGTTGCTCAAAGTTGTCCATTTGTTCCTACTACCTCCATCTGTACCACACTTGGTTCCCCCTGACTTATATGCTCATCAGCAGGTTAGCAAAGCAGACTGCTCCTTCCCCCGAACTATTGCAGAATTGCAGGGGTCTTGTACCAAAGTCTCAAGCACACAAAGAAAGTGCACTCAGAGTCCGGCATTGGGGCTTTCAACAAGTTGCTCAACAACAACTTGGGCAGAATCAATAGGCTCAGGAGCCTTTGTAGGTGAGGATTCAACAGTTTCTACAACAGGCTCAGGGTCAGTATTCTGCTATGACTCTCCACTAGGTTGCTCAAAAACAACCTCTACATCCTCAGTAGACTTGATAATAGTTAAGGGCTCAGCCTCAATAGCCTTTCCTTCTTCTTCTACTTCTTTTTCTTCTTGTTGTTCTCTCTGACTTTCCAAAATCCTCAATTGTTTTCCTTTGCCATGCTTCTTCTTTTTGGCAATTTCTTTCATTCTTTTGGAAAGATCTTCTTCTTCAATTTCAGCAGCTTTCCTTTTTCGACTGGCTTATTTCTGTTGCTCCTTCAAAACTTCAGCAACAGTCTTCTTTGTAGCAACTACAGCAGGTTCAGTAACCTCAACCTCTACTGGTCCGTCAGTAGACTCAGCAGACTCTGCTGTTTGCTTCCTTGTCTTCCTAGGTTTTAACAACTCTGTTATCTTCCGAGTATCAGCAACCTTTCTCTTTTCAGTGACCTTCTTAGGTGCAAAGCAGGTTTAATAAATTTCTTAACCTCGCCACCAAAGAAAGATCACCAAAGATCTCCACCATCATCACTATCGCCAGCCTCATCAACATCTTCTTCATCATCATCCGCACTGTGACGGGAGTGGTAACCTCTCGCTTGAATCGATTGATTGATCTTTTCGTATGAAATGTCGTATCCGAAAGTGATTCAACAGAGTCCTAATAAGTACACCTAGGGGCTTGACCTTGGACTTCCTTATACCATTTCTATCTTCAGTACACACCTTCTTCATGTAGTGTATGAAGAATCCAGCCCAATCAAACTTTATACTTCTGCAGATGATGATCATCAGGTCTATTTTGGGTCCGCATAAAGGTATCTAGACTTCCAACAAATCCCAAAATGGTTTTGGCCATTAATTTGCTCAGCAGATTGTACTCATATCCAATATGTCTCACATTAATGCCTAAACTTGAAGGTATAGCATCGTTGGTCTTTATTTGATCCACAAACTTCATCCTTGGTAGATTCATTGCCTCTAGATTAGTAGGAGCATCATTTCCAGGTGCAAAATGAAATAAATCTCTCAAAGAGTCCGAGGAAATTTCTATCTCTCTTCCATTCACAAAGGGTAGTGAAGGCCTCTCTACCTTCATGTATAACAATGTTTCTCCAGAATTCCAGTACATTAATATATGAAATTCTCTGTAGTCTCCTGTTGATAATACCTTCCAACCCTGCAAATCGTCTGATTCTCCGTCCAATGTTAATGGCTAAATCAGTAGAGTTACAGTCATTGACATAACCTCTCACTCTTTGTCTGGTGCCAATATGAACATCATCTTTTGGTGCCATGATAAATGAAAAAGATGAAGAAGAGAATGCTTAAATTTGTGTTCACACAAAGTAACTTCAGAGAAATTTGCTGATTGAGAGTTGTGAATATCTTCTGTGTAATGGTCTCAGATATATAGATGTATAGATGTAATCACAGAGCACGCATGCAGGTTTTAACCATGATTAAATTTGAGTGAATGCGGTTGTTGGACTTATTTTTATGTTTTGATGATGAGTGCAAGACTAGCTGTTATAGTGCAAAGGCAAAAATATGTCTAGATCAAATGTATAGGTTTATTAGAGTTTGATCTTTGTATAGGTTTGATCAAACAAGCATCAGAAAGGTCACCGACTTGTTTCAGCAGACTGGTCAATATCAGTAGGGTAGTTAGGTCAGTAGATTTTTCTGGAACCAGCTGAAGACTGAAGGCCGAGGGCTCAAACTCAGTTAATGAAGGCTAAATGATCAAACTTAGTGATTAAATTTAAGGCTATGCAATCAGAATTTAGGCAAGTCTGTGATGACCTAAACTGATTACATATACCTTGTATAGAAGGTCTAAGTTCCATAAGTTGGATGATGTTTGAAACTTGGTTATAATTAAAAAGGTGTAATCTAACTTCACAAATAAAAGTTAGATAAAAGAAATCAGCTGCATTAAATTTATTACACAACAAATTTGCTCAAATAGATCGATAGTATTACAAAGAGATCGATGAACCTGCTGATAATATACCTCGGTTAATTCAAGATTACATGGATAAGGACAACCAACTACCTCTGATTTATCAAACAAATCAAGGGCTGAGATTAAAAGAACGTTGGGATGATTCAGGATTTTATCCAATGGTTACAAGTCAAAGGGTGGACAGACTGCATTGTCAAAAAGGAATTCTGACAGTGTCAGTCCTATGAATAGTGACAGAAAGCAAGTCAAATGGGACAAAAACCAGGAACGGTTATATTTGAATTTCAAATACAAGACACACATATTCCTACATATAAATAGAGGACTTTCAACTCAGAAAAAGATGATGATTGATGAACTTTAAGAGAAAAATATAAGAGATAATTCTGAGCTGAAAAAGCACCCTGCTGAACCTACAGAGCTTAACCTTACTGATCTAGAGAAAATCTTCAAGTGTATTCTGCATTCAAGCTACATCAAGTTTACACACTTGAAGATTGCAAGCTGCTGATTATTTCATCCTAATCAAGTCGCTGCAACCAATCATTTACTTGATTCAATCTTTATTTTACTCGTAACTCGCTAAAGACAAAGAAGCATCCGTTAGTGTGAAAGATCGTTGTTTGTGGTGGAGCCGTGAAGAGGCAATCCTACCTTCAAGGACCAAGTGGAAGACCTTGAGCAAAGACAATCCTACATGTTCCTAGTTTTTAGTTTGTGAAGCCATAGTCATTGGTTAATGACAAGCAATCTTAGGAATCTTTGTAATGTATACATCAAAGATCTTTAGTGAATTACCTCCAACATCACAGAGAAGAGTGGACTGACAGATTACACCACTTGGAACCACTATAAAATCTCGCCTACTTACTTTCTCGTGATTTACATTCTCAGATTTAGTTTATTATACACATCAACCTATCGAATCTAGCAACCGAACTCACACACATACACTAATGAGTATCTAATACTTAGTATCATATTTAACAACAAGTTTCAAGGCTTTATTTTTGATATAAATCACGCAAATTCAAGAAACTTAACCATCAAGAGACTATCGTATCAAGAAAGCAAATGAGGTATCAAGCAGATCATCAAGCATCAAAGTCAGGTCGAACTTGCCGAGTTTGTTAACTCCAAAAGTTTTAAGTGTTAAGTTTATTCACCCCCTCTAAACTTAACCAAAGCCTTTTCAAGGTACCAACAATTGGTATCGGAGCAAGTTTTCGCTCAAGTAATCCTACTTGTTGTTCTTGTGAAAATACTTTGAAAAACCTTTTTCAAATCACTGATTTTCAAAGACTTGCATCATGGATAACAACCAGTACGCTAGAACAATGTTGATGTGTTCTGCAGATCGTTTTGATTAATATAAACGTCGTATGCAGGCTTACCTTGTTGCAACCCATGATGAAATGATGGATGTGCTCACAGATGGACCACTGGAGATTAGAAAGTCAGTAATAGTGGGTGAAGAGACTCAAGACATTCCAAAGCCTAAAAAGGAATGGATCAATAAGATAGAAAGAGAGCAAATCAACAACATTGCTATTGATATTATCTACGTAACTCGATAACAATATGTACATGAAAGCGAAAGATTGTAAAACAAAGAAAAGAACTTTGGGACAAACTACGCTTGATCTGTGAAGGCACCGATGAAATAAAGAAGAATAAAATCATGTGGCAAAGAAGAAGTTCCAAAAGTTTGAAATGAAACTAAATGAAACCATTGAACAAATGGAATTTAGGTTCAATGCAATTCGATGAACTCATTCTCGCCGTGTTGTTAATTACTCAAAAGAAGAAATCAACACAAAAATCTTGGAAGCTTTACTCACCATGATGAATGGAAGATGTAGGTGATGTTTATAGAAGAAATGAGAAGACTGCATGAAGAAGATACATTCAAGTTATTCTCGATCTTAAGGCATATGAATTTAAAAAGAAGTTGTCACCGCTACATCAAAAAGAAGAGCCAAAACCACAAAGACTCGGGCCGCTTCACATCAAGAAGAAGGATCAAGCTCAAGATGAATTATCGGATGAAATGCAAGAGCAAATAGCATTGCTGAGCAAGAAGATCAGGATGAAGAAACGTGGGAAAAGCTCACCTAGGAATTTCACAAAGAAATTCACTGAAAAGAAAAAGGAAGAAACAAAGAGAGACAATGATTTCTTGTGTTTTAATTGCAAGAAACTGCAACACTTCGCACTGATCGTCCCGAATTAAAGCAGAAAAATGAACCAGATTATCTTTGCTTCAACTGCAAGAAGCCTGGATATTTCAGACCAGATTGTCTAGATCTCCAAAAGAACAAGAGTCAACAAAGAAGACATGGCAAGAAGGCTATGGTTGCTGAAGATGAATCTGGTTATGAAGTGGAATCTGAAATGGGAAATGAATCAGATGACACAACATTGGTTGTTGATATGGAAGACTATGCATTAATGGCTAATATGGATGAAACAGAGGAAGTATACAATAATGTATCTATTAACACTCCTACTGAAAGTGATTGTGAATCAACTTGTGTTTCAAATCCTAGAAACTCTTACAATGAAGAAACTTTGGATGCCATCCTCAATCAATTAAGGAAAATACAATCTGGTTATGAGATTATGAAGGCTGAAAAATAAGCTCTTCAAGTAGAAGTTGAAAGATTGAATGCTGAATTAAGGGTTCTCAAAGATAAGGAAAAAGATGTTGGATGTAATCAAGATAAGCCTCACCGAGCATCCAAAGAGCCTCTCGAATCACCGATCCATCTTGTTCCTCCACTGCATACAAATCGGAAGCCTTATGGTTATAGAACAGGGCTTGGATTTGGAACTCAACAATCCAAAAAGAGTGGATCCAAAGAGGGCTACCAACCTAGTGCTGCAATTGGTCCTAAGTTTGTACCGCACAAGATCCAACTTCCAAGAAGGTTGCCGAGGCAAGAAACTCGCCGAGAATGCTTCAAGAAAGCAAAATCGTAAGTCAAAGAAGTCATCGCCCTAATAAAAGGAACAAATCCAAAATAGGATCACAGTGCCTTCTAAGTTTCACCGATAGCAGACTCAAGCACCAAGTCTCACCGAACTACGTATGGGCAAGAAATGTAAATATTCCAAGGATAAGAATCCTAAACCCAAAAATGTTAATCATTCAAGGAATACTTATCTCAGGGGGAAAGGTAGACTGTTCCCTACTGATGATAATTGGAATATTCCTGCACTCGCCGCTAGAAACAAGAATATAACCATGTCGCTAGTGGTAAAACCTAAGCAATGGAATCAACAGAGGACTCAAAGAAAGGGCTTACACAAGACCTCAAAGAGAGACCTCAGACTCTCCATATTACAGACTGCCCCCTAACAGATAGCAAACCTATGGTCACACTGCTGCTTCTAACAAGAAAAATCACTCCAACCAGCAATATATACCAAAAAGCCAGAAAACATATGTGAATCCTACACAACAAACTGTTAGATCTTATGGATGTGTGGAATACATGTATGAACCTAAGTATGACACCTTCAAAAGAAGACCTTATGGAAATTTACCAGAGTCATGCTTACCATCGACCATTATGGACCCAAACAGATTTGGGTACCTAAAATACATTGATTTTGTTTTGTAGGTGTCCGTAATTTGACAAAGGTGTGTCCAGCATATATGAAAAGAATAAGCACAGTTTGACAGGATACATAGCAAAAGATGGTCCAAGGGTGAATTTTGGCAACAAAAATACACCTGGCTATACAAGAGGCTATGGCACAATTGTGAGGAATGGACTAACCATCAAGAATGTTGCTTTTGTGGAAGGATTGGACTACAACTTGATGAGCACCGTCAATTTCTGTGACATGGGATACAAGGTCACTTTTGACAAAACAACCAGATTGTCATTAGTGAAAAAGGTGATCAAGTTGTATTGGTCGGGTAAGACAACAAAACATGTATGTTGTGGATTGGCTCATCATAGCCTAAACCCGCCTGATTGTGCATACTAAATCGTAACTCAATTGGTTAGGGGCACAAGAAGTTGAATCATCTAAATTTTGATGATATCAATCACCTAGTAAGGAAGAAAATGGTAATTGATTGCCCGAGATTACATTCAAGAAGGATGCTATTTGTGATGCTCACAACAAGGTAAACAAATAAAATCAAGCTTCAAGTCAAAAACTAAACTCACAACTAAAAGAGTGTTGTAGCTAATGCACATGGATTTATTTGGACTCACACACCAACTAGTATAACTCGAAAGAAGTACACTTTAGTTGTTGTGATGATTATTCAAGGTACACTTGGGTGGTTTTTATGAACAAGAAAAGTGAAACACTCAAGATGATGACTGATCTTTTGAAGAGACTACAAAATGAGAAAAGTTTGACAGTAATAAAAATAAGATCAGATAAGGGTACTGAGTTTCTCAATAAAAATTATAAGAGAATACTGTGAATGTAATGATGTATCAGATCAACTTGTCATTCGCCGCACACCTCAAACAGAATGGGGTTGTCAAAGAAGAAACAGTAACTTTAAAGGATGCAGAAGGATAATGATTTGTGAAGCATTACTACCGAGAGGTATTGGGTCAAGCTTAATACAAAGATGCAATACACAAAATGTAACCTCAAAGAACAAGAAGTCATTAAGACACCTTATGAAATTTGGAATGGAAGAAAACCAAATATATCTTATTTTCATCCATTTGGAAGCAAATTTTTTATCTTGAATCATAAGGAGCATTTAAAGACATTCCAACCTAAATCAGATGAAGGAATTTTCTTGGGATATTCTTCAACAAGAAGGCATTCAGTGGTAATCGAACAAGAGATCACTCAAAACATGAAGAAACTATCCATGTTGTGTTTGATGAACCTAAGTTCACTGGAATGAATGATGAAGTTTGTGAACTCACGCCGAGGATCTACAAGTCACCGATCCAGATTGTGTTGAAGTCTTGGAAAGGATTAATGACTTAAAAGTTTCGACATCGCCTCAAATTAACACCCTCAATTGATGATACTAATGCCGCGCAACAACTTAGCAGCTTCAAGGATCTCACCGAGCCCCTATTGAAGATACAAAGCAGACCCATCAAGATGAGATCCATGAGAATCAATCTAACCAAAATCCACAATGTTTATGGATCACCTCGCCGAACAAGTCATTGGCAACATTCAAAGAAGGTGTAAGGACTAAAGACAATTGTAAGCTATGTTCACTTGTTTTCTATCTCAAGTTGAACCTAAAGTTGTTGAAGAAGCAATTTCAGATCCAGATTGATAATTGCTATGCAAGAAGAGTTAAATGAATTTGAAAGGAATCATGTTTGGACACTAGTTGAAAGGCCTAGTCATGCAAATATCATTGGTACTAAATGGGTATACATAAATAAACTTGATGAATCTGGTACCATTGTGAGGAATAAGTCCGCACTAGTTGCAAAAGGTTATTCTCAAGGTATGAATAGATTTTGATGAAAATTATGCACCAAGCAAGATTGGAAGCTATCGATTATTCTTGGCACATGCTGCATATAAAAACTTCAAAGTATATCAAATGGATGTCAAAAGTGCATTTTTGAATGGCATTCTAGAGGAGTAAGTGTATGTTCAGCAACCTCCTGGATTTGAAGTTAGAGATCTAGAAGATAAAGTGTATAGACTCAACAAGGCACTTTATGGATTGAAACAAGCACCAAGAGCTTGGTATGAGACTCTATCTCAATTCTTGGTGGACAATGGTTTTACAAAAGGCATCATTGATAAGACTCTTTCGTAATCGCTGAAGGGACAACGCCTCACGGTACAGATTTATGTTGATGACATAATCTTTGGTTCTGAAAATGAATTGCTATGTGAAAAGTTTGCAAATTTATTGAAGAGCAAGTTCTAAATGAGTATGATGGGAGAAATGAACTACTTCTTGGGATTGCAAGTCAAACAATTGAATGATGGAATCTTCATTCATCAAACCAAGTACACTAAGGAGCTACTAAAGAAGTTTGGTATGGAAAATAGCACCAAGATATCAACTCCTATGAGTACAAACATCGATTGATGAAGATAAAGAAGGCAAAGATGTTGATCGACCTTATACGTATGATGATAGGCAAATCACTGACTCCATCGCCAAAGAGACCTGATATATCCTTTGTTGTAGGTGTTTGTGCAAGATTTCAATCCAAACCTAAAGAAAGCCATTTAGGTGCAAATAAGAGAGTTCTCAAGTACCTAAAGGAGACTTTGGGAGTAGTGGATATGGTATTCCAAGGATGGAAGCTTCAAAGTTATATCCTACTCAGATTCTCGATTATGCCGGATGCAAGATTGATAGAAAAAGCACCTCAAGAACTCTGCCTGCTTAATGGGTAATAGATCGGTTTCCTGTTCAAAGAAGAAATGTAACTCTATATCAACTTCCACCGCTGGCAGAGTATATTGTCAGCTGGAAGTTGTCAGGCACAAGTATTGTGGTTAAGACAACAAAGCTATGGATTATGGAATTGAAGAAAAGGAAATTACAATCATGTGTGACAACACAAGTGCAATTGCAATCACAGAAAATCCTGTTTTGCACTCAAGGACCAAGCACATTAATGTAGGACATCACTTTATAAGAGATCATGTTGAAAAGAAGGATGTGGTGGTTCTATATGTCCCTACTGAAGATCAACTTGCTGATATTTTCAGTAAACCACTTGATAGTGAAAGGTTTGCTAAACTAAGGACTGAACTTGGAATTATAAAAGTTGACTGATAATCAGCAATGTACTGGAATTCACCAAGGGGATTAGTCTTTGCTATGTTGGGTGAGCTCACTTAGCAGATTAGTCATTGGTATCAACAATTCCATGTACTTATGTTTGGACAATTGAGCAAATGAGGTTTCCAAGGGCATTGGTCTTTGTCATGTTGGGTGAGCTCACTTGATGATCGCCATTGGTATTAAACTTCATTTTGTATTATCAATTGAACAAAACAAGAAGAAATCAAGGATCAGCAGAGTCACATTGTCGCAGGTCATTAAGCATCTTTGTCGCCAGATCACCGAGCCAACCTCGCGGAAATTTACCTCGCCGAATGGAACGCTACACCCAAACGTTATTAAATTCAAAGAGCAATTGGCGGATATTTATTTTATCCTTTATGACTACGGTTACACGATCTAACGGTTACAATATGTTTTGGAAAGTAATGGGCCACGGTCAAGCTAACATTCACTCGTATGAATCATGGTCAATATGAATGTACGCACCGATAGCCATAAACAACTCCCTGCCTCATCTATACGCACTATTACACGTAAGATACTCTACCGAAATCGCTTATATCTCTGCTTTTACACCGTGAAACACAGATTTACAAAATTTTCTCCTTCATCTTTTTCTTGTAACAATGGCGGAAAAGATTGATGTTCAAATAGAATCAAGCCAAAGTGTGAGAGGTTTTGTTGTTGATGCTAACAAAACTCAATTAGCTATCAACATTGGTCGAAGAATAAGAAGATATGCCGATTGAGAATGTATCAACATTAGATTGGAAACAATCTCATATACAAACGTTGTCAGTTTTTTGGAGAACATTCAAATAAAGGAAGGAACTGAAGCATTCAACACATTTGTGAATGCACAAGAAATAGAAGTTTCCTCAAGTCTACTGAGGGAAATTTTTGGTTTTGAAGAAACAGTAGATGGTCCAACAAATCCTGAGGCAATGGGATTGTCCAAGATGGAGTTTGTTGATAAAATCAAGACAAATAAAGACACCAAATCAATTCCAGTGCATCAACTCAGAGACACATTGGGAATGAGTACAACTCACCGAGCAAACTCATTGCAAAGAATATATTAGGTTTGGTTGAAGTATGGATACTCTATCAGACCCAAGATAGAGTCGATGATGATCATTTGCGTAAGCATGAAGTTTGATTGGGCTGATATTTTATTCATTACATGAAGAAAGTAGCCAAGGAAGAAAGAGAAAGGAAAAGGAAATCCAAGGCCTTACCCTTAGATTGATGGTTCGCACTTTGTCAATCATTTGAGATTCCTGATGTTGCACTGAGAAGATCAATCACCCGTATACAAGAAAGAGATTGATTATGCTATCCCCGGTCCGATGATGATGAAGTAGATGCTGCAGAGGTCACCGATAATGATAGTGATGGAGATGATGGTGATGATGGTGGTGAACAGTGTCAAGCAAACCGTGAAGAAATCATAAACTCCGCCGCACTAAAAAGACCACTGAGAAAAGAAAGGTCATAGATACAAAGATGATTACCGAGATCTTAAAGCCTAAGAAAACAAAGAAGCAAACATCACAGATCGCTAAGTCTCACCGAGGTCCACCAAGAAGAGATTACCGACCTCGCCAGAAGTCAAAGAAAAACTCATGTTGAAATCTTGAGGAACAATGTAAAGAAGCCGAGAGAAAAAGAAGTCCATCAGAATTGAAGTTGAAGACGAGCCACTTTCCAAGAGGATGAGAGAGATTGTTCATAAAAAGAAGCATGGAAAGGGAAACAATTGAAAATCTTAGAGGCTCAAAGGGCACAAGAAGAAGAAGAAACAAAGAGAAGAAGAAGTAGTAGTAGTAGGAGAGGCTATTGATGCTGAACCAATAACTATTATCAAGCCTACCGAGGATGCACAGTTGTTGTTGAGCAACTGTGGAAGAATCACAGCAAATCACCGCACTGCAGCCTCAGAGAATCTGCTACATCTATCGGAGAGGCACAAGTTGTTGTTGAGCAACTTGTGGAAGAACCACCGCAAATCACCGAACCTCGCCTCATTGTGGAAGTTGAAGAATTGGTTGAAGATCCCAAAATGTTGCAAGAAGTCGTGGGAAGAGCAAGATGTCGCTAACCCCGCCGATGAGCATGTAAGTCGTGAGGAACCAAGTGTTGCACAGATGGAAGTAGTAGGTACAAATATACATCCTCAAAGAACCCACCGACTTTGAACCATCTCACAAGAGACAATGAATCTACTTGTGGAACTTTTGAGGTTAGCAAGCTAATCGAACTCGCCACTAGAAAGCCATCTATGCCATACGAGAAGGCATCTAAGAAGGACAAAGTAGATCCTAACTTCAAAAAGGTGCAAAACTATTTTCAAGTGGAAGTTTGATTCTACAAGAAATGTAAACCAAATTACGATCCAATGAGTAGATTTGAAGAATGGGCATTTGATCACCAGGTGTGGACAAATTGCTGGACTTGATAGACACAAGCATGCTGCAATCTAGGCTGATGGATATATTGAATGAAGGAAAGAAAAGTGGAGCAATTATGTTCAGAGATCCAAAGTACACACTAGATGCTGATTCATCAGATTCTGATGATGACCCCCCCATGTTCCTCGGGAGACCAAAGGGAGTGGCTTGAGAAACATCAATTGAAGCCACTGGTCTAGGAGCCACTGATTGCAAAGAAGCTAAACCCACTCGAGATCGTAAGTCCGCCGAGGCCAAAGAGATTGAGAGATGGATGAGGATCTGCAGGATCTCACCATGGATGATCCTCGAGGCACCGATCAATGATGGAATAAGTGGTGTTGCAAATAGGTTGGTTAGTGAATCTTCTACTTTACTTGATGAAGAACCTATTGCACAATCTGAAGATCAACAGAGAGCTGATTTGGATGATGAGAGGGTTACTCTCCACAGTGAACCTAGTGCCAGCTCAGAGGAATCTATTCAATATCAAAACTGGGTTGACACTGAAGGCACCATGTCCAACACTGCAAATCTACTGAGAAGGATTGGTAATCTTGGGGAATTTCAAAAAGAAAACATGGAAATATTCCCTGATCAAGTTGTTGTGGCATTTATTGCACCACCAAAGAGTTGAAGAGGAGGTACAAAGGTCGAGGATCAAACAAAGACCTTGACACAAAGTTGGAACAGGAGGTACAGGATGCTGGGTTACAAACCGCACCTGGACAGAGGTTGGAACCAAATTTGGGTTTGGAGGAAACCCCTGCTGTCTCAGTAGAGGCTGCTGCAGTGGAGCCTACTGGAGACAAAGCCACTGTAGGGAAAGATAGTCAGCAGGCTGCTGGTGTTGATAAAGAAGAACAGCCGATGGACTATGATTACAGTGATGAAGAATTTCAATTATCTGGAGAAGAAGATGTTGCTGATGAACCTGCACAAGATCCAATAATGGAAGATGTTCTTGGTGCTATGGTTGAGGAAGGACCTCCCCCTGCTGGGAGAGATATGAGTAAAGCAATGGTCATCAGCAGACAAAGAGTACAATATAATGTTGAAGAGCCTGCTGATGGGATTGCTGGAGGTATGACTGGTGGAGTGCCAGTCGAAGTGTTGAATGAGTTGACAACTATCAGGAATGACATGCAACAGTTAAGAACTCAACTGGATACACAGGAACAAAGATTTGAAGAACTCATGAAGCCGTGAATGACAACAGCATACCCATCAAACAGCTTGCTTCAAATTTCACATCTACTCAAAATGCTTTTAATGATATGATGCTAGATGTGAGGGGAATCAAGGTAGGAAACACAGCAAAAGAAAAATTTTTGAAAAATCAACTTGAAACCATCCACCAGAAACTTGACAAACTTGCTGAGGCACCTAAGCCTCGCTGAGGTCAGCTGAACATCTCAACTCGCCGGATTGATCCTAAGCTCACCGAGAGGATCAATCCATCGTGCACTTTTTGCAATCAAGGATTACCGCAGCTTGATACAAGAACCGAGATTATGGAAGGACAACTGAGTAACTGATTATCACATAGAGAGAGTGTTCATGGTCTTTGTCCCGCTTTGTTGATGATGTCACTAAGGGGAAGAGGGCCAAAAAGCAGTAGAGTAAAAGAGGCTCGCAAGGATTTTTGCTAAGAAGAAATGGGAGAATGAGATAAATGCAATCGTGAACTCCGCACCGGCAGAGTTCAACTTATTGATGATCTCCTTAAACAATACAAGAATGAGTACTATAATAGAGGAAACCTTATCATGACAAGTGGATTTCATGAAGGTTTAAACTCATTCTTGGGAGTGATGTTTTGGGAAGCAAGAGTTAAAGCCTCGAGGGCATGTTTTAGGTGGAAGAGGTGGAAGAAGTGGTAGAGGTGAAAGGAGCTTGCCAATCACAAAAGCTAAAGACTCTCTCAATGAATTTAAAGAACTTTACACGAGAATGGGATTCAGAGTCAATCGATCAATCTCCTTCTACCGTAAGCTTGGAAATGGTGGAAAGAAGTCAAACTTACATTGATTTCACTGATTGAGAATGAATGGATGATGTAAATGATAGAAGAAATCGAGCCTCTCAAGAACAAGTGGAGAAGGCTTGACAGAAAGAGAAAGAAGACAAAGAGATCAAAGATACTTATCATATTTTATCTTTGTCGATCTAGATTGTAATAACTGTGAACAAATGATTATAATGAGAATTGACTGAAATTTGTTCTGCTTTTTTGTTTTAATCTTTTGCTTTGTCGTTAGTGAGGGTAGTGGCATCATCACCAAAAAGGGGGAAATTGTTGGACTTATTTTTATGTTTTGATGATGAGTGCCAGACTAGCTGTTATAGTGCAAAGGCAAAAAGATGTCTAGATCAAATGTATAGGTTTATTAGAGTTTGATCTTTGTATAGGTTTGATCAAACAAGCACTGTAAAGGTCAGCTGACTTGTTTTAGCAGACTGGTCAATATCAGTAGGGTAGTTAGGTCAGTAGACTTTTCTGGAACCTCACCAAGACCAAGGCTGAGGGCTCAAACTCAGTTAATGAAGGCTAAGGGATCAAACTTAGTGATTAAAGTTAAGGATATGCAATCAGAATTTAGGCAAGTCTGTGATGACCTAAACTGATTACATATACCTTGTATAGAAGGTCTAAGTTCCATAAGTTGGATGATGTTTGGAACTTGGTTATAATTAAAAGGTGAAATCTAACTTCACAAATAAAAGTTAGATAAAAGAAATAAGTCAGATTAAATTTATTACACAAAGAAATTTCTCACAGATCGATGAACTCGCCGATAATATACCTCGTTAATTCAAGATTACATTGGAAGATTACATAGATAAGACAACTATCTACCTCTCTCGATTTGTCAAACAAATCAAGGGTCGAGATTAAAAGAACGCTGGGATGATTCAGATTTTATCCAATGGTTACAAGTCAGCAGTGGACAGATCGCATCACAAAAGGAATTTCGACAAAGTTGTCACCCTATGAATAAGGATGTAAAGCAAGTCAAATGGGACAAAACCAGAACAGCTTATATTTGAATTTCAAATACAAGTTACATATATTCCTACCTATAAATAGAGGACTTTCAACTCGTAAAAGATGATGATTGATGAACTTTAATAGAAAAATATAAGAGATAATTTTGAGTCAAAAGCACCTCACCGAACCTAATGAGCTTAACTCATCGATCCAGAGAAAATCTTCAAGTGTATTCTCAGATTCAAGCTACATCAATTTTACACACTTGAAGATTGCAAGCTCCTCGATTATTTCATCTTAATCAAGTCACCGCGAATCAATCATTTACTTGATTCAATCCTTATTTTACACGTAACTCCGCCAAGACAAAGAAGCATCCGTTAGTGTGAAAGATCGTTGTTTGTGGTGGAGCCGGGTGAAGAGGAAATCCTACCTTCAAGGACCAAGTGGAAGACCTTGAGCACCAATCCTACCTGCTCTAGTTTTCGCTTGTGAAGCCATAGTCATTGGTGAAGGACAAGCAATCTTAGGAATCTTTGTAATGTATACATCAAAGATCTTTAGTGAATTACCTCCAACATCACAGAGAAGAGTGGACTCGACAGATTACACCACCTGAACCACTATAAAATCTCGCCACTTACTTTCTCGCATTTACATTCTCAGATTTAGTTTATTATACACATCAACCTACTGAATCTAGCAACTGAACTCACACACATACACTACTGAGTATCTAATACTTAGTATCATATTTAACAACAAGTTTCAAGGCTTTATTTTTGATATAAATTCACTGCACAAATTCAGTAAACTTAACCATCAAGACTACATGTGGTATCAACAAAGCACCGAGGTATCAAAGCAGACTATCAAGCATCAAGAGCAGTCGAACTTGCTGAGTTTGTTAACTCCAAAAAGTATTAAGTGTTAAGTTTATTCACCCCCCCCCCTCTAAACTTAACCAAAGCCTTTTCAAGGGACCAACAGCGGTCTTGACACGTGGCCTATTACTTCTCATAACATTTTGTAACCGTTCGATCGTGTTAACTGCGGTTATAAAGATAAGATAAATATCCCGCCAATTGCTTTTTGACTTTAGTAATTTTGACTGTGTAATGTTTCCTTTAGCAGCCTTTTCATCAGTAGACTTGGCTCAAGAAATGATAATAGAGAAGTCTCAAGAAATCGACGACAGAGTCACTCTACTAATGTTTAATTCCTTTTGTATTGTCCAATTGATAATACAAGATGAAGTTTAATACCAATGACTGATCTGTCAAGTGAGCTCACCCAACAGACAAAGACCAACTCTTGGAAACTTTATTTGCTCAATTGTCCAAACATAAGTACATGGAATTGTTGATACCAATGACTAATCTGCTAAGTGAGCTCACCTAACATAGGAAAGACTAATCCCTTGGTGAATTCCAAAGACACCGCTAATTAAGATTGTATCACCAACTTTTTATAATTCCAAGTTCAGTCTTAGTTTAGCAAATCTTTCACTCGTCTGTTGGGTTTAGTGAAGATATATGCATGTTGATCTTCAAGTAGGGATATAAAGAACCACCACATCTTTCTTATCAACATGATCTCTTATAAAATGATGTCTCACATCAATTTGCTTGGTTCTTGAGTGCAAAACAGATTTTCTCGTGATTGCAATTGCACTTGTGTTGTCACACATAATTGGAATTTCTTTCTTCAATTCCATAATCCCTTAATTGTTGTCTTAACTAAAGTATTTGTGCACAAAGAACTTCCAAAGAAAGAATATATTCAAATTTCACCAAAGGAAGTTTATATAGAATTTTGTTTTCTTGCTAAACCAGAGACCACTATTTCCCATTAACTCGATTGTGTTCCTGTGGTGCTTTTTCTATCAATCTTGCATCCAAAGATAATCAACTGGTAGGATATAACTTTGAAGCTTCCATATTTTGAATACTATATCCCTACCGCCAAAGTCTCTTTCTGTACTTGAGAACTCTTTGACTGCACCTAAATGACTTTCTTTGGTTTTGATTGAAATCTTGCACAAACACTCTACAAAGAAAGGATATATCAGTCTCGCCAAGCAAGAAGGTACAAAGCAGATCGCCTATCATCCTTCAGAGATAAGGTCCGATCAACATCTTTGCCTTCTTTGTCTTCATCCAATCTAATATTTGTACTCATAGGAGTTGATACCTTGGTGCTGTTTTCCATACCAAATTTCTTCAGTAACTCCTTGGTATACTTGGTTTGATGAATGAAGATTCCATCTCTCATCTGTCTGACTTGTGAACCCAAAAAGTAGTTCATTTCTCCCATCATACTCATTTGGAATTTACTCTTCATTAGATTTGCAAACTTTTCACGTAGCAATTCATTTTCAGTACCAAAAATTATGTCATCAACATAAATTTATACCAAATAGGTGTCAAGCTTTCCTTCATTGAATCAAAAGAGTCTTATCAATGGTGCCTTTGTAAAACCATTGTCCACCAAGAATTGAGATGTAGTCTCATACCATGCTCTTGGTGCTTGTTTCAAACCATAAAGTGCTTTGTTGAGTCTATACACTTTATCTTCTTGATCTTTAACTTCAAATCCAGGAGGTTGCTGAACATACACCTCCTCTTCTAGAATGCCATTCAAGAATTCACTTTTGACATCCATTTGATATACCTTGAAGTTTTTATAAGCAAAGATATGCCAAGAATGGCAAGAAAATCTATCGAGCATTAAACATCCACGCAAGATCTCATTATAGTCATACGACCGGGTAAAGGTGAGGTACTTTCCCGGCATATGGAAAAAAATCTAGATGACGGCTTTCAAAAGACAAGTCGTGACGGGAGAGGGAGGCTCAAACCAAACGAGACTAGAAAGAACGTGGAATTAACACCAATCCCCAACTTTGCTTGCAAAGGCAAAGATGCATCTAATATCCACTAATCGTTGTTTCCAGATACGGATATCGATCAATTGGGAATGCGCTTCTAAGAACTCTTAAAACATAATCTGATAGCTTACAATCTTGCAACAGGGGCATATGTCTCAACAAAATCTATTCCTTCTACTTGAGAATTTCCTTTTTCTACTAGTCTGGCCTTATTCCTTACAATGGTACTAGATTCATCAAGTTTGTTTCTGTATACCCATTTTGTACCAATTATATTTGCATGACTAGGCCTTTCCACTAGTGTCCAGACTTGATTTCTTTCAAATTCATTCAATTCTTCTTGCATAGAAATTATCCAATCTGGATCTGAAATTGCTTCTTGAACAACTTTTGGTTCCACTTGAGATAGAAAACAAGTAAACATTGCTTCTAATTGTCTTCTAGTCCTTACACCTTGTCAGTATGTTGCCAATAACTTGTTCAAATAGGTGATCCCTTAACCATTGTGGATTTTGGTTAGATTGATTGTCGTGAACCTCATCTTCGTAGGGTCTCATTGCTTCTTCAATAGGGTTCAAGCAGATCCTTGAACCGCCTCGCTTGTTGCATCGGTAGTATTACCAAACAGGTGTTCAAAGCAGGGGTAATCGTAAACTTTAGTCATTGAATCTTTCCAAAACTTCAACACAACTGATCTGACTTGTAGATTCTCAAGAGGTTCACAAGTTTCATCTTCCATACCAAAGAACTTAGGTTCATCAAACACAACATGGATTGTCTCCTCATGTTTCAGTTGACCTTTGTTCAAGACTCGAATGCCTTATGATGTAAGAGTATCCCAAGAAAATTCCTTCATCTAATTTTGGTTGAATGTCTTCAATTGTTCCTTATGATTCAAGATAAAACACTTGCTTCCAAATGGATGGAAATAGGATATATTAGGTTTTCTTCCATTCCAAGTTTCATAAGGTGTCTTCAGCAGCTTTTTGTTCACTAAGGTTATGTTTTGTGTATAGCATGTCAGATTAATCGCTTCAAATTTCAATATCTTTCGTAGCAATGGATCACAAATCATAGTTCTTCCTGCTTCTTTTAAAGTTCTATTTCTTCTTTCAGCAACCCCATTTTGCTGAGGTGTACCAGCAGCAGCAAGTTGATGTAGTACACCATACTGTTCACAATATTCTCATATAACTTTATTGAGAAATTCAATACCCTTATCTGATCTGATTTTTACCATCACAAACTTTTCTCATTTTGCAATCTCTTCAAAAGTTCAGCATCTTTTGAAGTGTTTCACTTTTCTTGTTCATAAATATCACCCAAGTATATCTTGAATAATCATCCACAACCACTAACGTGTATTTCTTTCCTCGTAACACTTATTGGTGTAATCGGTCCAAATAGATCCATGTGCATCAACTCCAAAACTCTTTTAGTTGATTGCTTAGTTTTTGATTTAAAGCTTGATTTTGTCTGCTTACTTTGGCCGATGTGCATCACATACAAAGATCCTTTTGAATGTGATCTCGTGTAAACCAATCACCGCTTTTCTTCACTAACCGATTGATATCATCAAAATTTAGATGATTCAACTTCTATGCCATAACCAATTAAGTTCGGGCCTTGTATGCACAATCAAAGGTGCTTCGAATGTACCAGTAGACCAATCCACAACATACATGTTTTGTTGTCTTCTTCCAAACCAACACAACTTGATCACCTCTTTCACTAATGACAAGATAAGTGTTTTTGTCAAAAGTGACCTTGTATCCCATGTCACGTAATTGTCCAAAGGCTTAGTAGGTTGTAGTCCAAATTCTTCCACATATGCAACATTCCCGATTGTTAATCCATTTCACAAGTGTGCCATATCCTCTGTGTATCCAGTGTGTTCTTGTTGCCAAAGTTCACTCTAGACTATCCTTTGTCAAAAATTTGACAAACAATGCTTATTCTTTGTCATATGTCCGAACATCCACCGCCAAAATACCGCATACACTACAAAACAAATTTAATGTATTTTAGGTACCCAAACTTGTTTGGGTCCATAATGGTCATGGTAAGCATGAACCTTGGCAAATTTCCATAAGGTCTTCTTTGAAAAGTGACATACTTTGTTCATACATGTATTCCACACATACATAAGTTCTAATAGCTTGGTTGTGTAGAATTCACATGTGTTTTCTCGAACTTTGGTTTATAATGCTATTTGGAGTGATTTCTTTTATAGAAGCATTAGGCTAACCATAGGTTTGTCATTCGTGCAGAACAAACAGAATATGGAGTCCGCCGAGGTCCCCGCCGAGGTCATGTATAAGTCCTCCACGAGTCCTCTCGCTGATTCAATTGCTTAGGTTTTACCCTAGCAAAGATGGTTATACTTGTTGTTTCTAACAAAGAGGGGCGTGAATATTCCACCATCATCAAGAGGTAACAATACTACCTTCCTCCGAGATAAGTATCCCTAGAATTATTAACATTTTTGGGTTTAGGATTCTTATCCTTAGAATATTTCTCGGTTTTTCCTTTTGTGGTCCAAAGCAGACTTGGTAGCAGTGTGTTTGCATATCGTGAGGTCTAAAAGGTCCAAAGAAATTCTACCTTGGATTTACCCTTTTTGTTAGGTTCAGATGTCCTTTAGACTTCGATTTTTCCTCTTGAAGCATTCTCAGTAGGCTTCACTGGCTCAGCAACCCTTTTGGGAGTTGGATCTTGTGCAGGCACAAACTTAGGACAAATTCTGGTACTAGGTTCAGTGACCTTACTAGATCCACTCTTATTGGATTTTTGAGTTCCAAATACAAGCCCTGCTCTATCACCATAAGGCTTTCCAGATTTGAATGCAAGAGAGAACAAGATGGTTCAAAGAGACTCAAAGAACTAATCGAATGTACAAAGCAGCTTATAATGATTCTCTCTTTAAACTTTTTTCCTTTCCTTTGAGGATTCTCAATTCAAGATTTAATCTTTCAACTTCTAATTGAAGAGCTTTTTTTCACCTTTCACAATCTCATAACCAAATTGTATTATCCTCAGCTGATTAAGGATGGCATCCAAAGTTTCTTCAACGCGTAATTTTTAGGATTAGAACCATAGGTTGATTCACAATCACTTCCAAAGAGAGTATTGATGGATACACTGTATACCTCCTCTATTTCATCTATATTAGCTATTAAAGCATAATCTTCCATCTCAAAGAATAAGTGCATCATCGATTCATTTCCTTTTGAATCTACTTCATATCCTCGATTCCTCTTCAAAGAACCATAGCTTTCTTGCCATGTCTTCTTTGTTGACTCTGGTCTTCAAAGTGGTCCGACAATCAGTCCAAATATCCATGCTTCTGCAATCAAGCAAAGATAATCAGTTCCTTACTTTGTTTTAACTCAGATACCAGTTTGAAGTGTCCTGGTTTCTTGCATTGAAAACACAAGTAATCATTGTCTTTCTCGAATCATCCTTCTTCTTTTCACTAAATTTTTCTTAGTGAAATTCCTTGAGAACCCTTTCCAGTTTCATCATCCCGATTTTCTTGCTCAAGAGGTCAATCTGCTTCTTGCATCTCATCCAAGAGATCATCTTAAGCTCCTCGATGTCTCTTCTGATGTTTAGCACCCAATGCAAAGGGTCTTTGGTTCTTCCTTTTCAAAGGGTAGGTGACAATTTCTTGTCGAATTGATAAGCTTTAAGATCTCGAGAATAATTTGAAGGTATCCTCTTCATGTAGTTTTCATTTCTTCTATGGCAAGAACCTTCATCTCCCAAACTTCTTTCGTAATGCTTCCAAGATTTTTGAATTGATTTCTTCTTTTGAATAACTTACACTCAAGAAGGTAAGTTCATCCAGATTGCATTAAACCTTGATTCCATTTGCTCAATGGTTTCATTTGGTTGCATTTTGAACTTTTGAAACCTCTTTTGGCCACACCGATTTTGTTCTTCTTGATTGCACAAAGCTGCTCTCACAGATTAACTATATCTTGTCCCAAAGTTCCTTTGCAGCCTCAAGTAGCCTTTCACCTTCATATACATATTACTATCCGTAGTTCTCAGATATGATATCAATAGCAATATTGTTAAGATTTGCTCTCTTCTATCTTCAAAGATTCCATTCTCTTTTGGTTTTGGAATGTACTGTGGTCTCATCTCCAATCATATCGATTTGGTAATCTCCAAAGGTCCATCAACAAAGACATCCATCATTTCATCATGTGTTGCAAATGGGATAAGCCTCGCATACGACGCTTATATTCATCAAAACGATCTAAAGAACACATCAACATTGTTCTAGCATACTAGTTGTTATCCATGATGCAAAGCTTTGAAAATCAAGAATTTGAAAAAAATTTCAAAGTATTTTCACAAGCACAACAGTTGGATTACTTCGTAATGTACACTACTCGATACCAATTGTTGGTCCCTTGAAAAGGTTTTGCTAAGTTTAGAGGGGGTGAATAAACTTAACACTTAAAACTTTTGAGTTAACAAACTCAAGAACTTCAAAGAAATGCTGATACTTCAAAGAGTTTGTCGATCGTTGAGTTTATCAATTGGTGCAAATGAATTATATAAAAATTAAGTCTTATTACTTGTTGTTAAATATGATACCAAGTATTAGATACTCAAGAGTGTATGTGTGTGAATTCAATGTTAGATTCAGAGATTGATGTGTTATATAAACTAAGTGCGTAATGTAAATGCAGTAAAGTAAGTAGGCAGATTTTATAGTGGTTCCAGTGGTATAATCCTATCACCCACTCTTCTCCTATGATGTTGGAGGTAATTCACTGTAGATCTTTTATGTAGTCATATAAAATCCCTAAGGTGCTTGTCCTTCACCAATAACTATGGCTTCACAAACCGAACACTTGGAACATGTAGATTGTCGCCCAAAGTCTTCCATTGGTCCTTGAAGGGTAGGATTGCCTCTTCACCAGCTCCACCACAAACAATAGTCTTTCACACACAGATGCGCTTCACTGTCTTCAACAGATTTCTTGTAAAAGAAAGATTGAATCAAGTAAATGATTCTGTTGCAGCAGCTTGATCAGGATGATATGATCAGCAGCTTGATGTCTTCAAGTTTGTAAACTTGATGTAGCTTGATTGCAGATTACACTTGAAGATTTTCTCTGATCAAGAGCTCAAAGCTCAAGAGGTCACAGGTGTTTTTCTTGATTTAATTCTCAATGCTCAAGATAGATCCTTAATTTTCATCACTTGTATCCGAATTTGGAGTCCTCTATTTAAAGGTAGGAGTCCTTGTGACTTGTATTTGAAATTCAAATATATCCGCTCCATGTTTTGTCCCATTTGACTTGCTTTCACATCTGCTCATAGTATCGACATAGTCGATCGCTTTTTTGACAATGCACAACCTGCCCATCCTTTGACTTGTATCCATTGGATAAAGTCCTAATCATCCTAACGCCCCTTTAATATTAACCATTGATTTGTTTGATAAAATCGAGGTTGTTACTTGTCCTTATCCTTGTTTTCTTCCAATGTAATCTTGAATAAATCGAGGTATATGTATCGGTTCATGAGTCTCACCGAGATACATATCACCAATTGAACCATAATTTGTTGTGTTTAAAACACAATGCAAATTGACTTCCTTTATCTAACTTTTATTTGTGAAGTTAGATTACACCATTTAATCATAACTAAGTTCCAAATACCATCCAACTTATGGAACTTAGACCTTCACTACTAGAAAAGGGGTTTATTGTGAGGAAAAATTGTGAGAGCATGCAAATCCTCCCTCACAAAAATCATATAATTTAAATTTTTATGAGAGTAAAAGATTTATATAACTAATTGATGTACTTTTTAGTTATAAACTCTCTATTCCCATCACTTTTTGTATAATATCCCATCATTATTTACACACTAAAATGATCCTCATTAACAAATTTATTTTTTCTTAATTTTTTTAAAATAATGATATGTATTAACAACCGCTGTGTCACATAAGTGACATAACCGCTATTTGCACCGCTTGATAAAATGAGTCTAAATTGATCATGATATACACCATCATAATCAAAGATGAAGATGATCATTTTGTTATTCACAGACACAATCGTTAACCCAGATTACAACCCATTTTATTTATGTTTCAAAATTTGGAGACCTAATGATAAATTTTTTAGTGATACAAAGTGCAAACCTTCCTCCATTTTTTGGGGAACAATTTGCAAATATAGCTAAAAATTCCATGCCATGAATACCACTTAAAACACTTGAAAAAATACTAACACTTCTCTCTTCCAAACAAAACAAAACCTTCTCGACAAACAACCCACCATACGAAAACTAAGCGATAAAACCTTCCTTTCACCGTGACTTGCGACGGGCGGCTCTATTTGATCGGGCGGCGGTTTATTGCAACAAAGAAATGCGACGATTTGAACGACAAAGGCGGTGGATCTCGCTTCATTCGTATTTGAACTACGCGATGGCAAAGGCGGCAGAATCGTGATTCGTATTGAATTTCATGATTTTTTTTTAAGATTTAGTGATTCCAATTGTCAATTTAGAATAAATTCAAGCAAATAATTTGGCGTGAGAACTTAGGTTGCTTAAAATTCTTCCTGTTGATAGAAAAGGGAACTCAGTTACACAATTAACATTCCTAATGTAGCTTAGAGAAGTGAATGTAGACTAACATGAATTACGCTTTTGTTGTCGAATGCTTAGACATGAATTACGATTCTTCTTCTGTGTGCTCGCAAAGTATGTCAGTATCTTGTGTTGTCTCCTCATGATCCTATGCAATCAAGTCTTCTTAATTCAACATTAGACGACAAGAATATCTCGTAAATACCTCATTTTAGGTTTTCCTTTCAAAATTACGCACTCTTCTGCTGGCTATGTTAAATTTATTACTTTGGTCGCTTCAGGCATTTGAATAGCACTAATTGATACTTTTCTTTGGTCTCATAGATAAGGTCGCTGAAACAATTGATTACTATGGAAGTTATTCAAAGGACAACTCAGGAGTACTTTTCAAACGGAGTTTGAGAATGAGAAAACATGCTTGGTGGCTCCTTAGGTGACAAAGCAAAGTTAGAAGATTTCCAATTGAGAGTCATTGAACATGTAATTTCATACATGACACTTTGTTAAAAAAATGCGCAAGTTATAGCTTATTGTGACCCTTATTTATTTTTCATGCTATGTATGTGCATCACTAATTTATTTATTTTTGCTGCGTAACATACTTGTTGTTTCAAAGTACTATTCATGACTATCTTTGAAGAGACTTGCAGATTTATCAGACTCAGTGATTAGGTCCATTTCTTTCTGTTTTTATCTATTTATTGTCGATTAGTATAGCCCTTTTCGATTAAAGTGCGCTTGACCTAACTAATGTCTTCTATTGTGTTAATTGTGTTATATGTATCACCTTAGGAGGCCGAGAAACATCTATCGATATAGGTGGTCTCAAAGCAATCGATTGCAAAGATAGACAGTACCACAAGTGGGTAGTGAGATTCCAAACAAAGAAAAGATAGCAACGACATATTAAATTCATGGGTGAATAACATAGAGAAGCTTCTTGATCTTGTGGAGAAGTAAATAAATTCATGGGATCACTGCTTTGTGGTGCTTGTACTCATTTCAGCTCACATTTTTTTGTTAATTGTGATAAGACTATCGCTAGATTTATCATGATGTATTTTTACCTAGGTCTCACCGCCAAGTGGCTGATTTAATGTGTATTTGAAGCCTAATCCTAATCCCTTATTTATTCTTTGTTTTGGTTTGTTTAATTCACTCAAAGTTTTGTTTATCGTGTGGCTTCATTTTTGAAACTTCACCACGCTACCATTGGGTCTCATGGCAAAGATTCTCACTTTTTTGATTTTAGACCAATCTACCAAGCTTTCCTCAGCATTCCAAGCTCAAGGTATCTCAGAAATGTTTTTCTAATTTTTATTTGTAAATGGTGTATGTGCCCTCAGAAACATTTCACCCTACTGATGCTCAGTAAGTAGTAATGATATTTACTTGAGATTCAATAGTTTCACTAATCATTTTATGTCATAACACTAAAAAAATTGGGGGGATTTTGTTGAGTACAGATATAGGGTATTTGGTGACCCTCCTTCTCCAAGAGCAGCAGAGGATATTGTATTTTCAGTGGCTCACTTCTTCTCAAAGAATGGCACACACAACAATTACTATTTGATTAGAACAATTCTCAAGAGTAAATGATTAAAGTAGGATTTTGATGACAAAGATAAAAAGTCGATAAATGTATACTTTCTATTATAACTCTATGCAAGATTATGGTGGAACCAATTTTGATGTAAGTTCATCTTCCTTTGTTCCAACTCGATATTATGACGAAGCCCCACTAGATGAATTTGGTATGTTTTACCAAAACTCTTTGTGCTTACTATTTGAAGCATTCAAGATCACACTTGTTTTATGTTTGTATTTAGGGTTAAGATGGGAACCTAAATTCGTCACCTAAGAGACTTGCACAGGGCTCGAGGTTAGCCAAGAGACTTGCTTTGGGGAACTCCACACGAAAGTAACTAACAAGCTTAAAAAGGTTAACTTGCATCTTCTAAATGATGATAATACAGAGAAACAAATGTGAAATATTAATTAGTTATCCTATAAATGAAACATCTTGTGTTTATTTTTTTTTCAGGTTGTAACATATGAGCAGGATGCAAACACATGTGTCGCTTTTTGATTAACTAAGATACGTAAGATGACACCATGAATTTCAGTGGGTGTAGATTATCTTGTTCCCCTTAAGTCCATAAGCATCTTTCCCCGATTGCAAGACCATATTCTATAACACAAACACCGTAAGTTTCTTCGCTCTAAACTTCTATATGCATATCATATGAAACTAGAATAGTCATTATAATGTATATATGAAACAAACAAAGTTGTGACACAACATAATGTGAGAAACTTCCATGAATCGAGTAAAGTAGTTGAGCTCAAGTGGGAGTATTTTACCTAAAATGTTCCAACAAAGAACCATTTGCCAATAAAGAGCAAGAAACCTTTGAGCTCTATACTTTGACAAAGGATACCGTTATGCATGGTACAAAGACAAGGTATGTAAATAAATCAAAGAGTGTTCATCATAACACATAAGTCGATTAAACATGATTAGTTAGGCAATTAGTAGTATTAATCTTACTAATTAAATAGCAATTTAATTTGAACCCAATTATCCTTCCATAAATAGATACATTTGAACCGCAATGACCTACCAATGAAGTCTCAAATCCAAACAAGATTAACAGCTTGCAAGTCTCGCCATGCATTGCTAGCTTTTTCAACAACGAGTACTAGGTAACTACATTTATGTACTTGCACGCTGCTTATATTTTAAGCACTACGCTTTATCGTAACAAAGTTAATGATAATGACTACAAGCTTTCATCATGGAAGCAATGTTAAAAGGATTTTGTGATGCGTAAACCACCACTCTCAAGACCGGATTCAATGTTATAACCTTTTGGCTATGACCACTAGATTTCCAAAGATTAACAACTATCGCTATTTGAAATCAGATGTTTTTTGTAATTTATATTACAAGTAAGATAAGAAAGAGGAAATCACAAGAATGATTTTTCTTTGCAATTGGGTCAAGAGTAGGGAAAGAGATTTGTCGGACTTTAAGTATTGATTACTTCAAGGTCTAATGCCTGAACACTAGACATCACCCTAAGCCCTTGGGGTCACTGGTTGGTGTAATTGGAGAACACCAAGAAATATATACAAAAGAAGGTTCTAAAACAGCAATGGCAATCACTTTCAAGCAGAAAATCGGAAGGGATTTAACTCACACACACTTGGTACAAGGTATTTCAATGCCTATTTATTTGTCTTGAAAATCTCACCGATACTTCCTTGATTTGGATGAATTTTGTACAATCACTTTTTCTTTATGATTCGGGAATCTTTGGTTTATACTCAAACAATGGTTTAGTGAAACAATGGTGTAGAAATATCGATTCGATTTGGGGAATATGTTTGTAGATGTTGTCTTCTTTTTGTCTTCTATCCGGATTGATGTATCCATGTTTTTTCTCTCTTCCTGATGAAGAACATTTGAAGTACATATATTTCAAAGGTGAGGATATTAGCCGCTATTGAAAATCAAATTCTCGTTGTTCTTTCTCGATTTATCATTGTAATGCAATTTATTCAACCGCTTTTATGATAAGATGTTGTTTGGTCGATGCATTCATATATTTGCATATGCTCCTGATTCAAACTCCTCTCCCATTTTTCTTCAAGATTTGCATATGCTCTTGCATCTCTTCATCATTTAATCTAGTAGTTGTTCTTGGGTGTTCATGCTACTACCATTCAAGATTACGAGGATACAAATGTTTTTTTTTTTGCGTAAATCTTGTGTACCACCGACTTGATTTGACATCGGTTGTCAAGGTCTTGAGCTGCACACTTTTACCATTGCTAAGTGCGTAACCCGGATCATCATGGGCAAACCACCTGAAAGCTCAAGAAAGTAACAAGAGCAAGTGGTATTGTTTTTCTTTCTTTTTTTTTTGGGTGAAACACTTAAAAATGTTTTTAAAAAGTTTAATATCTATTGAATA